>PVLD010022224.1:11700-29828 GCA_004027595.1 Dinomys branickii | reverse complement strand
TGAGACTGCGTTTTGCTCCTCTGTTTTCCCATTTTTGGGTATCAGATTCAAAATGTGGAGCTATAAATTCCAAAGGCAGTTCAGCAGGCGGAGGTCTGCTGCAAAGGCTGCTCCAATGATTCCTTCTCTTTGGGAGAATGTCCCTTAAGCTTTCTGCTGAGATTTGTTCTTCTGTCTTCCCTTTTTTTGGGTATCTGATGCAAAATATTGAGCAGTAGATTCCCCAGTCAGTTCAGCAGGCAAAGGTCTGCTGCAGAGGTTGCTCCAATGACTTTTCTTTGGGGGAATGTCCCTTAAGCTTTCTGCTGAGAGTTCCGCTTAAAAGGCTGTACAGATATTGGTTAGATACTCCCTGCCTAGTGACCTGGGTGAGGTGTGTAAGAGCACTTCCCCGCCCTCCCAGGGTTCCCTGCAGGTATAGGGATGGATCTCCTCCCCCACTCCGTGATCTGGTCACGAGCGCCGATATCTCACCAGTTTTTGGAGTCCCTGCAGGCAGGAAGGTTCCAAGGTGCCAGTCTATCCTTTGGGGCTTTCTGCGCGGCCCGCCCGATGCGCTTGAAATGTGGGACTGCCGGGCGTTGCCACCGCCAAAAAGCCGATCTCTGTCGGGAGTCGCCGGAGAGCTGCGCCGGCTCGGGAGGCGGGAGGGACCGAGCTGTCTGTGTTCTCAGGGTGTTCGGAGCCAGCCAATCTTCCTCCCCGCGCAGAGCGTCTCTGACTCCCAGCATCTGGGGCTTTCTGCGCGGCCCGCCTGATACGCGTGAAATGTGGGACTGCCGGGCGCCGCTGCCACCAAAAAGCCGATCTCTGTGGGGAGTCGCCGGAAAGCTGCACCGTCTCGGGAGGCGGGAGGGACCGAACTGGCTGCGCTCCCAGGGCGTTCGGACCGAGCCAAACTTTCTCCCCACGCAGATCATCTCTGGCTCCCAGCATCTGGGGCTTTCTGCGCGGCCCGCCCAATACGCGCGAAATGTGGGACTGCCGGGCGTTGCCGCCACCAAAAAGATGATCTCTGTCAGGAGTCGCCGGAAAGCTGCACCGGCTCGGGACGCGAGAGGGACCGAGCTGGCTGCGCTCCCAGGGCGCTTGGACCGAGCCAAGCTTCCTCCCCGCGTGGATCGTCCCTGGCTCCCAGCGTCTGGGGCTTTCCCACGTCTCGCCACGGCAGCCTGGTCTGCCCTATCGCATCTCCCCCGGCATCTCAGAGAAATACGCCCAGTTTGAACTTCCCAGCCGAGGTCTAGGCATTCACGCTCGCCAAGTCTGTCTCGAGCTGGTGGTGTTTATTAAGGAGGATCGCTCCCTTGCTGCTCACCTGGTCGCCATGTTCCCATCATTCAATAATCCTAGTTTAATAGCACATAGTTGATGAATCTCTTCTAAATGTGAATTTACACCTTTATAACAAATACTATAGTAGAAAAATAATAAATACAGAAATATCTATGACATTAACCAACTTACAGCAATGAAGTTAACTACCTTTTCCTGAATAAAGTTTTTTCAAGAACTGAAGACAAGATTTTACCATTTCACATAGAAACACAGGATTCTGTTCCTACATAGTGAGGCAGGGAAGTTACCCCTTCCTTTCCATCTTATAATAAAATGCAGTTGCATTAAACTGTGCTAAAGTCCTGCCTGAACTCAGTTCAAGTTGCCTAGACTCCTGACATCCTGCTGGCCATTCTTCTGCCCTCATTCAAAGAAGTTAAGCTCTTTTGTTAGAATGGATTCATCCCCTGTAATCAAAGCATCAAGTGAATGACCATTAAAACTCTCCACAGTCAGTTATGACTAAAGCAAGATGACCAAGGACCTCAGGGACTTTAACCAAGTTTCTGTTCAACATTTTAGATCTGCATCTATTCTGTCCAGACCTTCCTCCTGACATTTTATGGAAGGCCGTCTCATCCCCATACATGAAAAGGATGTTTCAATTAGAAAAATATAAATTATATGTGTAGTTCCCATCACTGTAACACAAATAATGAAAAAATAGACCATGTATAAAAAATTGCAACCACTGAGGAGAGTGGATAGGAGATGGATGGAGAAAGATTAGTAAACAAATAGTAAGTTATAGTTAAGTAGAACAAATTTTCTGGTGTTCTATTTCATAATAAGGTCATTTTAGATAATAATAATATACTATATATTTTTAAAAGTAGAAGAAAAGATTTAGAATGTTTTCACCACACACAAGTGACAAATATTTGAAGAACTAGATATACTTTCCTTGATTTGAATGCTACGCATCCTATAAGTGTGTGGAAAGAAGACATGGTGCCCACAGATATTTTAAATGTTATATGTAAATAAAAAATAAATAAAAAGGAGTAACAAAAGAGTAAAACTAGCATTATTATTAAAGTTTATAACAAAAATAAATCCCAAGTATGTTACAAAATTAAGCTTTTAGGAGGAAAAAATTACAAGAAGAAATATTTTTGTTCTCTTGATAAAGGGGAAAATTTTTTAAGTCTATGACGTATTCAGTTTGAAAACTAAAATCTAGGACTAGAAAAATTAAAAGCATTTGTATGAAAAAATATCATATGAAAAGTAAAGATATGCATTTAGGTTTCTTTTTTTAAAAATCCTTTCCAGAGAGTCTTCAGAGCAGCAATATGATTTAATGAAGACCAATTTAGATCCAAGGTGAAGCACAGGCCTGAAAGAGAGAAGCATATTAAGTCCTCAGAAATAGTACAGAGAGGAGAGCAAATGCATGGGAAGGATTGAGAATTCTTCATGTCCACTTAACAAGAAACAGTGAACATAACACTGAAAATATTCTTCAACTGAGGATATTTCCAAGAGCTCCTTTCATATCCTGATTCCTCAGACTGTAGATAAAGGGATTCAGCATGGGTGTGACCAGACTGTACAACACCGCCACGGTGGCTTTCTCATCATTAGTGTTAGGGGATGAGGGGAAAAAGTAGAGCCCAATAATTGCTCCATAGTACAGAGTAACCACAGACAGGTGAGAGCCACACGTGGACAAGGCTTTGCAGATTCCCTTGATTGAAGGACGTCTCAGGACAGTGGCCCCAGTGTGGCCATAAGACACTAGAATACATACGAATGGAAGGGTAATGACTACCACTCCTACAGTGAGGATGACCAACTCATTCATGGTGGTGTCTGAGCTGGACAGTTTAAGCAAAGCAGAGAGATCACAGAAGAAATGTGGCAGAGTGTTGTCACCACAGAAAGAGAGATGGGCTAGGAGAAGGGTGTGCACCAGGGCACTAGCAGAGGACAAGACCCAGGACACAATTACTAGCAGGTAACAGAGATTCTGACTCATGATTGTGGTATACTGCAGAGGATGGCAGATGGCCACATACCTGTCATAGGCCATTGAGGTGAGAAGGAAAATGTCAGGATCACCAAACAACATGAAAACATAGACCTGAGAAAGGCACCCAGCATAAGAGATGGACTGACTATGAGTCAGCATATTCATGAGCATCTTTGGAGCTGTGACTGATGAGAAAGAGATGTCAGTGAGAGCCAGGTGGCTGAGGAAGAAGTACATGGGGGTGTGGAGGCGGGAGTCCAGCCTGATGAGCAGGATGATGAGCAGGTTCCCCAGCACTGTGGTCAGGTACATGACCAGGAACAGGGAGTAGTACATGCCTTGTTCTTCCAGCCAGATGGGGAGACCCAGGAAGATGAATTCAGATGCACTGCTATGATTATCCCACCTCATGCTCTTCTTCCACTCTCTTTCTGGAAGCTAAAATGATGGACATGTGTAAGAAAAATTGTCACTACTGCATAATAAACATGTGGCTTTGAACATTTTAACTTGGATCTTTCAAGAATTTTAACTCACAAATCAGCTAGTGATAGTTTGGACAAGAATTCACCTAATCCTTTTCTCTTTTTGAGAGACCATGAAACGTTAGACTGATTATCAGATCAGACTAAATTCCTACTTGAGGAATGTCGACGTTCGCAATGGGAATCTGAGATTGAGTCTATGCAAATTCAGGCCAGTAACCACCTAATAGAAAAAGTAGTAGATAATCTCTAATGGTTTGTTCATCTCTCTTAACTTTCTGATGGCTTTGAAACAGAACTGGCTAATGCTTCATTTCTAGGTTTGGATCAATATAACAGAATCCAGTGAAATGGGTTGGATCTGAAAAATGTCAAGATCTGGACAGTTGGAGGAAATGTACATAGCAAGTCAAAGCAAAGGCATTAAGGGCATGCGTCTATGCCAATAACATAACATATCTAATAATACACCTTGTATACCTCCAACAGTTCTTTCATTAAAGTTCTATCAGTCTTCGACCAACTCTTAAATTAATTTTGATGGAGTGTGGAGAGGTCTAGTTTTCCTCCAAATTCCTTTTCTTTATCCCCTCAACTAAAACCAAAATTTGTTCTTCAACTCCTAAGAAGAGCAGGAAACATCTTTTCGCAGTCAAATCCTGGACCTGTTGAAGTGGTTGTGTTAGGCTAACAAAACTGAACAGCTTTTGCTATTTTGGGTCCCTAACCCAGCTTTTATGCCAATGATTTTTAACTGATATTCTTGTCACATTCCTAATATTTCTTTCATGTATCCAGTCCTATCATACCTTCTTCAGATTGGTTAGTCTTTTGATGTGAGCAGCTACAAAAGAATATGAAATTCTACTAAAAATAAAATCAACATTCTATTCAGATCTGTTAAATTCAAATGTCTCTTTAGAGTTGTGGAGGTGTCTTATTACTTAATCATCACTCTTAATTAAGGGTTAAGAAAAGTTTATATTAAACTTTGCATCAAAATTATTTCTAAAATTCCTACATTCTTCAGCCTGCTACATTAAAAATGACTGTTAATGTAATGTCATTTCTCAAGATGAATTTTATATTCATTCATGTTACTTAGTACCATGTTAGTAATAATCTGTATATAACAATGAAAATGGTAGTTAGAGGCCAATAGGACATGTAGATTTTTTCTAATATTGTTCTTACATCGTTTTCAACACACATATATAATGCTATCATACACATTTGATAAATTCTTAGAGGTGGATTTGAAGGAATGTACATTTCTGGATTTGATAGATTATCAAATTATAAAATGCCAAGGTGAGGGGGAAGACTATTCACGTAAAATTTTTAAAAGAAATTCTTAATTGAAGAACTTGTCTTATAAAATTCTAAAAAATTCACTCTATTGAAGTGTTTAGAGAGGCCAGGATTAGGACATTTGAAGGAGAGACAATTCCAGACCAGGTCCAGCTTGGGTAATATATGGGATTAGAGCATTATCAAGGACCCAGTGTATACAAGGCTTTTCCTGCTATTTTAGGAAGTTTCGATCTATCCACAAAGTACCAGTAGAGCAAAGAACAGGTTACAGAGGCTACTAACTATTTCAAAGGGCTAAAACTGGCTACTAGGCAGAGGTCAGATTATAGTAAAGCTAGAGTATGAGAAGGAATCTAGGTGGCTACCACACAAATCTAAGCAAAAAAATAATACCTGTTTTTACTTGGCTTGTGGCAACAGAAATTTGAGATAAAATTTGGAACAACACCTAATAGACCTAATGAGGATTAAATATAAGGAAAATAAGATACTTTTCTACCTCTTCTCAAAAGTCAGTAGAGGTTCAATTTGAATTATGTTATTCTTCACTGACATTTGGTTTTGCCCTACTGTCTTAAAATTTGATAGATACTCAGTTCAAGATAAATTACTGTCCATGAGGCTGTCAGACATACTGTGGTGTAGGGAAGGATTCAACCTAAGAATCAGTAGCACAGCACACACACACACACACACACACACACACACACACATGCACACACACGGAGAAACATAGAAATTGTACCACTGAATGTCAATGTTAACCTGCTCTGACATGTCCCCTTAAATGATGAGCATGCATACCTTCTGCTACAAAGCAGAATGCATGAAAATAAGTGGTGTCTTTAAGAAGCTCAAAGATCCATGTAACACAGAAGCTATCATCTCAGAAGAAACAAGAAAGATACATGGTTGCACATTTGTTCACAGCTCCTGAGAAATCAGTGTGACGTCTAACCTAACAAAACATGGAGACGACCCAGGGGCAAACCCTTTTCCCTAGCTCCAAATTAGACATGAACCTGAAATAACTTCCTCAGTGTCTTCAGTTCCCTTGGGAGACTAGCTACTTGGTGAAGCAGACATAAGAAAATCACAACAAAATGGAAAAATAGGCAAATCAGATTAACAGGAATTTCAGGGTAAATAACTGAATTAATCACCATAACGAATGAGTAAATAACTGAATTAAACACCATAATGAGTAAATGAATTAATCGCCATGTTTAAAATTGGTCAAGCTCAATCTAATCAGGGAAAGATGTGACTCAGTAAGGTACCACTGCATATCAGATCAGAAACATTATTTTTCAGGATGCTGTTTGAGGGCAAAGATGTCTCTCATGCAGAAGTATTAATCCCATTTTAATACAGAAGCAATGTGGCGCATGATTCACTACTGAAAATGTGCATTGCTGTAGACTTGCATTCCAGCATGAGATTTGTACCCCAAAGAAGTCTTGCACATCTATAGCTAGAGAGAGATAAGAAGGCTCATAGCATTGTTCATGATAGCAAATGAAAACTTAGGAAAAATTTAATCCATACGTTGTGATGTTTTACATAAGAAAACTTGAAGAACAATTCTATGCCACATAATAAAGAAATAATGGAAGAAAGAAAAACAAGAATCCCACAATATAGCAAACCTTAGAAACAAAATCTTACACACACACATGCACACACCCACAAACACACAGACACATACATGTAGAGGTATTTCACCTGAATGTTTGTGGCCCCCCCCAATAAATTTCTGTATTTAAATCCTAAGCATCCATCTGTCTGGCTGTATTAGCTAAATCCTCTATTAGAGGGGAGCTTGGAGAAACAGCTGACCGCATTGTCCATGCATCAGTGAAATTGAATAGTTATGTCTCTCCTCGTTCCCTCTCCAGTGGAGCACACAGTCTATAAGAACTTGGGAAGGATATGTCTGCTGTGTTCACTGTGTGATACTCACACACCACCAGACACTCTGAATAACAGAGAGGTTATGCAACAAATATACTCTGCTCTTATGCTAAGCATTCATAAGGAATGAGTGACACCTTACCTTACAGCTTATGGGACAACCAATTGTCTTATTCTCTGGATGACATGAGTGTTCTCATCTTCTCATTGAAACTATTTTACAGAAGGGTCAGGAAGGAAAACTCCAGTACCAAAGACTGCCGGGCACACAGGACTCCAGTTCCAGGCAGGTTCTAGAGGAGCTTGCTCAGGACACCTGCTGGAATTTGGGTGAAAGAGGAAACTGCCGCACCGCTGGGGTCAGCCAGACTGGGCCTTCATGCAAATTACTTCTGTTGTATTTATTTCTGGGCCATTGGCCTCTGGGTTTGCTTTCATAAGTTGCTGTTGTAGTCACCACAGCTTTGCTTTTAGTGTTTAAAGTGAGGTATTGCAGTGTTTCCGGCTTTGTTCTTTTAATTCAACTGAATTGGCTATTATTAATTTGTAGTTCCAAGAAAATATAGGTGTTTTCCATGTCTGCAAAGAGCCACTGGTATTATTTTTATTTTAAAGATAAAAGAAGAAAAACACATTAGCAAACAAACAGACATAAACAAAACAACACCCAAACAATAGAAGCAATACAGAATTTCAGACAAGGTGATAGGAAATTAATCATGGTTGTTGTATTACATATTGTTATATTCAAATTAGTTACTCAGTTAAACAAATATAGGCATGTAAGACTGATCAAACAATTAAACATAAACTGTTGCTTTCCATAGAGCAATAAAAGTCAGTAGTACAACTCACTCAGCTATCTTGTGTGTGTGTATATGTGTGTGTGTATATATATCTGTATATATATATATACAGATATATGTATATATATAGTTTTTCCCTTCTTTTACTCTTTTCCTTCATCCCAGTTGTTCCTTCCCTTTGAGCAGTTTCTTTTCCTCTCACAATATCCATTATACCTTTCAGATTTTTTTAATCTTTCAGTTTCCTACACTTGTGAAACAATATGGTATTCATACATGTGGGTCTGATTTATTTCGCTTGTGAGTATGGACTCTAGTGGCATCCATTTACATATGAAAGCCTCAAGTTTATCTTTCTTTATAGCTGAGTAATATTCCTTTATGTAAAAGTACCTCATCTTTTTTATCCATTCATCCATTGATGGGCATTTGGGTTGCTTCCATGATCTAGCTATCACAAATTGGGCAGCTATAAACAAGGTGCATATATATCACTCTGGGTATGATGTTTTCAGTTCTTCTGGAAAAATGCCTGAAAGGGAAGTAGCTGAATTGAATGGGACCTCTAGTCCTAGCTTATTGAGGAATCTCCAGACTGATCTCCACAGTGGTGTCACCATTCTACACTCCCACCAGCAGTGGAGAAGGGTTCCTTTTCCCCACAACCCCTCCAACATTTGTTATTGGTTGATTTCTTGATGTTAGCCATTCTCTCTGGGGTGAGATGGAATCTCAGCATTCTTTTAATTTGCATTTCTCTAATGAATAATGATGTAGAACATTTTTTCATGTATTTATTTGACATTTGCAGTTATTCAGATAAAGAAATCACTGTCATTTTGATAAAAACTTCATTATCTCTGTAGATGATTTGGGTACTATGGCTACTTTAACAATACCAGTTCTTCCAATTCATGAACGTGGATATCTTTCTATTTTTTAGTGTCTTTTTCAATTTCTTTCGTCAGTTATTAGTACTTTTCACTTGTACAATCATTTGCTTCCATGGTTACATTAATTCCTTGGTATGTTTTTGTGACTAATTTGAACAGAAAAAAGGCCATTGAATTTGTATCTTGCAAACTTACAGAAATTTTTATCCATTCTGATATTTTACGGAGATCTTTCTAGGTATAAAATCATATTATCTGCAAAGTTTTAATTTTGCTTTCTTTCCTATTTCAAGACAATATATTTTTTCTTGTCTTACTGTTAAGACCTCTAATACTATATTGGGTAAAGGTAGTGAAGAACCAGACATACTTTTTTCCTCCTGATCTTGGAAAAATGATTATAAGTTTTCCCCATTTAAAATTGATGTAGGTGGTGATTTGTCATGTATAACCCTAGTTATGCTGGGGTAGATTTGTTAAATTTAATTTTAAGGATAATGAGTAGTTGTATTTTAATGTTTCATCTGCATCTACTTACATCATATAAGTTTATGCTTCATTCTGTTGCAATTAGGTACTACGGTCATGATTTGTATATGTTAACCCATTTTTGCATCCCTGGGATAAGTCCCACTTGATCATAGTATACACGCCGGATTACTGAACTGCTGGATCTGATTTGCTCAGATTTTGTTGAGAATTTTTCAACTAGGTTATTGAACTGCCTATTTCATTTTTGTGCCACTGACTGGTTTGATACCAGGCTGATACTGAGCTCTTATAATGAGTTTCCAGGTCCTTTCTCTTACACTCATAGGAATAGTTTGTGATCTCATATTAGTTCATTTTCAAGGTTGGTAAAATTCAACAGCAAAGCCATTTAGTCCTGCTCTTTTATTTATTATGGAATTTTAAAAACATTACTAATACATTGTCATTACTCATTACTGATCAGTTCATGTTTTCTGTATTGCTCTGGTTCAGTTTCAGTAGGTTGTATCTTGTCAGAAATTTGTTCACGTTTTTCCCATTTGTTGGCACATGCTTCTTCATAATAGCCCTTATGGATCCTTTGTATTCTGATAGTATTAATTGTTGTCCACTTTTTCCCGTGTGACTTTATTTGTTTGGATGTTCTTCGTTTTTTCTGGTTAGTGTATCTTAAAGTTTATAATTTTGTTTCACTTTTCAAATACTGATCCCTTCATTTTGTTTAACATTTGCATTTTTGTCTGTATCTTAATTATTCCAGTCCCATATTGTCATTTCTTTCCTGCTGCTAATTTCGGTTTAATTTGTTTTTGTTGGTATAGTTCTTAAGTTCTTTCATTCAACTGTTTATTTGAAATATTTATATTTTTAATGTAAGCATGCATTGCTGTAAACTTGCTTTTAGTATATCCCATGGGTTTTGGAAGGTATTATATTCATTATTGTCTTTTCAATAAATTTTTAAATTTTCCTTTTGATTTCTTCATTAATCCATTAGTCAGTGAAGATTATTGCTTACTTTTCACGTGTTTTTATAATTTCTAAAGTTTGACTTTCTGCTGATTTCTGCTTTTGTTTCACTGTGGTCAGAGAGATACAAGCTCTTTCAATTTAAAAAAAATCTTGACAAAAGATAGACCATAAAAATTAATTTAATTATTAGAGTAGGAAGTAATTAAAATTAATTTCTGTCTCACACTACAGAAAAACAACCAACTCCATCTATTTTAAACATTCTGTAGAACTAGAAAATTTTAAAGTCTTACATAAAGTTATGGCATACTTTCATCAGGAACATAAGAAAAGTGAGCTCTTTTGAAAAATATTCTGATATACTTGGTTAAACTGTGACATAAAGCGCATAAATTATTCATCGACACCAGCACAAAATTCTATTAGAGGATAAAGATCTTCAAGTCCTATAATTACTGGGTCCTGTTGAATTGTGATCAGAGCATATACTATTTATATCTATGATCTAACTACTGTTGACCTCTAACTAATTTTTCAATGACAATACTAATTAAGTCAGGTGCATGCATCTCACCCAAGAGCCTGTGTTAACTTCTGTCTCCCAAAGTCACAATCTTTCCCTGGCCTCTGAACAATTTTATAGTCATATTAATTGGAAGATGTTTTGAGGAGTGTGTGCATGTGTGTGTAGTTAGTACTAATATCATATTGTGCTAGAGAGAATTACTTTGGCATACTCCTACTATTGGTGCAAGTACAAGTTGCTCCCCATGTAGAAAATATGAGACTACCTTTCCGCCTCTCTTGCTATTCCTGTTGGTGCATCTGTTATTTATTATCTAGAAGACAGAATGATTGCCACTTTCAAGGTGACTTCCTCAAAGAATCATTTTAAAAATCAAGAACATCAATCACAAATTGGCACACTAGTGTCAAGTATCTTAAAATTAAACCACTGATAGTAAAAGGAAAAGCTAACAATCTTTACACGATAGAAGACATTTGTGAATAAACATGGGAAATTATTAATTTCCATGTGTTGTGAAGACGTTCTACAATGTGATAATTAAAAGACATAGCACTAAGCCTGAAAGCAGGAGCAGGACGTGATCATGCACGTCCAATGAAGGAATTCTGTAGCAATGGGAGCACTGATGATGTACCCAGGGTCAGTACAGGTGTCCTCATGGATAGATCGGTTTTTCAAGCTGTGATCATTCAGGAACCAGGCCTAGCTATCTCTGAGAGCAGCATCTCATCTGCTTCCATCCAATACAAGGAGATGCTCATGCACTTCTTTAAAAGCCTGGAGAGGAAATCACACCCACATCTTCTCTACTGGGGACAATGCGTCACCCAGACATATGTAAATTAGTAGAAAATATAGACACTGCCTCCCAGCAACAATTGTATGAGTTGAAAATTTGGAAAGGCAGAGAGGCATTCATCATAAATAGCTAATAAATACAGACTAACATGTTTTACTGCAATGATGATCAGGGAAATGGAAAGGAATGGCACAGTGAAATACAATTTGCCAGTCACTAAGCTTACAAAACAAATGGAACTCTGTCTGTGAATACAAGCTTGTTTAAGAGGTGAACAACAGAATTTCTCATGGTCGGGGGAGGGAGGTTAAAATTAAGGTAGGTTTTTAAAAATTGATGTATTATTTTATGGCAATTTAAAGTAAAAAATAAAAGTTAAGCAGATAGTATTCTTACATTTCATTGTCTCCCCCGCTGCCCCGTTTGCCTTATGAACTTCCTGACTGGTGTAGAACATTTATTACAATTGAACTAAAATTGGTACAATATTATTAACTAAATTTCATCATTTGCATTGGGGTTCATATATTATGTCCTACTGATTTTGAAAAATGTGTTTTCCCAGGGTTCTGACAAATAGTGACATATGTGTGCGTTTTCATCCATATGCATAATAAATTTTCTGTTTCAAAAATCACCTTCGTTCTCACTCCTCAGCCCTCCCCTTCCCAAACACCAACCTTTCAGAATGGATTGCTTCATTATCTCTGTTGATTAACCTTTTTGTTCATAAAATTGGGACCATATAGTGTGTTGCCTATTCTGACTGGCTTCTTAGTACTATACCCATCCTACCTAGACCATTGTCCTGGCCTTTAAAAAAAAATCTTACTTCAATTTGCGATTAAGCCTCCTCATTTGGAAAAAAAGAGTTGTGTGCCTAGTTACCATCATTGTAACACAACTAATAAATCTGAACAATGCATAAGAAATTACAAACAAAGAAGTGGTGTGGTTAGAAGAATAGGGAAAGGTTGAACAATAAGCACTAAGTTGTAAAAAAAGAAGAGGAATCAGGATACATCATGTACAGATACAAATTCCCTATAATGAATGTGGTCATTAGGTGTACTTAAATTGTATCAATAAACTTAAATTAGAAAAATAAAATTTGTAAAAAAATAAAAAATAAAAATTAGGGGGTACTTTCACAGCTTCCATTAAGTAGTGAATGTTTAACCATATTTTAAAATGTGAAAGGTTCATGTTTATAACTGTAAGTTACAAATATATTATCTTTACTAAGAAAATGAGAATATATATAATAACAGGTGTTGTTTTGTGAGGTATACCAGTAAATATCCTACCTTTTAATTAGTTTGATGACTAAATATAGTTTAAGTTTTAAAACTGCCCAGAGTTACATGTTCATGATTAACTTTAATTTTTTCTGATATTCATGGGGAAAATATTTGATCTATATGGTTTAGAATTCTGATATTTTTCTCTCTCTGCATACAGTAAACCATTGAGTGACACAATCTATTTCAGTTCACAGTAAAGAGAGTGACTCCAAAGTTGAATAAGTAAGTATATTATAAAAACAGTTAGATAGGAGAAACAGTTCTGGTGTTCCATCTCACAGCAGAATCACTATAGATAAAGATAAAATAATATATATTTCAAAAATGATATAAGAAATGATTTTGAGTATTTTCACTACAAAGCAGTGAGACACATTTGAGGAAACATATTTTTTTTTCAGTACTGTAGATTGAACTCAGGTTCTACACACTGGGCTATTTCCCTATCTTTTAAAGTTTTTATTTGCCCATAATGAGCTGGAACTACTGAACTGAATTAGAACTGAATTTCTCATTACAGTTATTCACAAAAATGAATTTAAAAGTAGCAAAGTAAAGTACAGAAATAAAATTACAACCACAGCAGAACATGTATTTTCAAAAATTGAGAAAAGAGAAATGGCTTTGGTACAAAAGGCAGCAAACTATCATCACGAAAAATAAAAATGTCGAAAAGCTCTGACCATAGAAAAAACTCAAATTGTTTCACAAGAATACTATTCAAGAAGGGAAAATATGTATGTGTTTGTAAAAACTATTTCCAATCTTCTCAAGAGAAACAAGGCACCTGAACAGAGAGAAAACCTACATCTAAGTTGAAATGCTTGCTGAAAAGTGAGTGCCGATCAAAATTCACTAAGAAACAATAATTCCGAAAAGAAAGGATTTATAAGGTCCCGTATTCCTGCTGCAAAAGGCATGTCCATGACTCAGAAAGTCTCATATCCACTTAATATGAAGGAAATCCCTCACACTGAAAATGTTCCTCTGCTAAGTAGATTTCTCAGAGCTCCTTTCATATCCTGATTCCGCAAACTGTAGATAAAAGGATTCAGCATGGGTGTCCCCAGACTGTACAACACTGCCACAATGACTTCCTTGTCATTAGTGTTATTAGAAGAGGGTACCAAGTATAGCCCAATAATTGCTCCATAGTACAGAGAAACTACAGAGAGGTGAGAGCCACATGTGGAGAAGGCTTTGCAGATTCCCTTGATCGAAGGTAATCTCAGGATGGTGGCACCAATGTGGCCATAGGACACCAGAATGCATATAAATGGCAGAGTAATAATCACTGATACTACAATGAGAATGACCAGGTCATTGATGGTGGTGTCTGAGCTAGACAGCTTAAGTAAGGCAGAGAGGTCACAGAAAAAGTGGTGGAGAGTATTGTCTCCAAGAAAAGAGAGACGGGCTAGGAGGACAGTGTGCACAAGGGCACCGGCACAGGACAAGACCCAGGATAGAATTACTAACAGGAAACAAAGGCTGTGACTCATGATTCCGGTATAGTGCAGTGGATGGCAGATGGCTACATATCTGTCATAAGCCATTGAAGTGAGAAGAAAACTGTCGAGATCTGCAAACAATAGGAAAAAATAGACCTGAGAAATGCACCCACCATATGAGATGGATTGGCTATGAGTCAGCATATTCATGAGCATCTTTGGAGCTGTGACTGATGAGAAAGAGATGTCAGTGAGAGCCAGGTGGCTGAGGAAGAAGTACATGGGGGTGTGGAGGCGGGCGTCCAGCCTGATGAGCAGGATGATGAGCAGGTTCCCCACCACCGTGGTAAGATACATGCCCAGGAAAAGAGCATAGTACATGGCTTGCTCCTCCTTCCTTATAGGGAGGCCCAGAAGGATGAATTCAGACACACTGCTCTGATTACACCTCCTCATGCTCTCTTATACTCTTCTGCTGGAGAAGCAAGAGGAGTGGACATGTCAGAGAACCAGAAATTATTGTGACAAGTACATTATTAAAGTCTGACTTTGAACTAGCAGTATGTGGATGTTAACCTGAATATCTCAAGAATTCTTACCACATTGGTTGTTAATTATGATCTAGACAAAGACTATCATTCACCTATTGGGAAATCAGCTCAACATCTTTTGGGGAAACCATGAAACGTCTGAATGATTATTAGTTCAGATCAGGTTCCAACTTGAGAAGCCTGTGAGTCCATGTTAAAAATCTGAGGTAAGGGAATTAGGTGCAAGACCAGATTGGTAACCAATTAGTCAAAAACTAACAGATTATTCCTAGAGTCTTGTTAGCCTCTATTCACCTCCAAAAGCCACTTTCAGTTAGTGCTTCATTTTTAGGAATTACATCAAGATGAGAGAATTCAGTGGCTGCTATTGAGCTGCAAAATATGAATCCTTCAAATTGGAGGACTGCAAATTCTTCAAAATATCAAGATCTGGAAAGAGGTACTAGGTTGAGGCCAGGGCTCAAAGCATGAATTTAGATCAATAATATAAAATCAGTGTTACACCTTTTATATACCCATTAGTTATTCCAAAAAGAAAAATTTTTCTTACTCAACATTGTCAGTCTTCTATCACACTTTCTGATGAAACTTTCAAGGAGTGTGGAGACAAAAGTCTTTTTTACTTTGAATTCCCTCTTGTGTATTCTCTCAATTCACACCAGTTCATGCATTTTCAAACCCTTAGGACACCAGGAATATTTGACATTTCTGATCACCTCCTGGATCTGCCAAACAACAAGTTCTTTCTGTCTCTCTGACATGATCAAGAAATACCTCTGCTTTTTTCGTAGTTCTTATTCAAAGTTTTATGTGATGATTCTTAATTGGTATTTCTCTTGTCACATTTCTAACATTTCTTATATCTACTAATAGCCTTTTCTCTCTTTTTCAGATCAGTTGGCCTTATACACATCTATTTGATCAATCACCAAAAAAAAAAAAAAACAACAGGAAAGGAGAGTGGGATGCTTTGCCTAATAAAAGTAGAACCCATATATTTTATAAAGATTCATAAATCTGAAGGTCTTTGTCTTTCAGAACTGAAGAGGATCTGAAGTTAAGAACCTTCATTCATTTTGGAAGTTAAGAAAGCTTACACTCATGTGCTAATTCTCTCAGTTACATTAAAATTCCATCATCTTTTGCATCCTATGTTAAAACATTCTGTTAATATGATATTATTACTTGATATGAATTATACACTGAATTATGTTGCTTTTTAACTTCTTGGCAAATAATCAGCTTATCACAATGAAATGCAAATCAACTGCCTGAAAGACAGGTAGGTTGTTTCTAATCTTGTGTTATTTGTAGTATTACTATACATAATATTGTTTATATATTATTTTGCTCTTTGTGATGTATATATCTATAGGATAAATTCCTAAAAATGGAACTAGAAGGAATGTACATTCATGATTTTACTAGATAATTCATCAAGTTATAAAAACCTAGGTGGAGAGGAATCCCATCTTTATGTTTTCTCTGAGGGAGGAGCATGATTATTTTCATGAGAATATAAGAGCTTGTCATATACAGATATAAACATGGGCATTCTAGTGATGTTTCTGGACAGCACAGAGTGAGAGCATTAGGGCCAGTGGGCATAGTCAGGGTGGAAACTCTATGGGGATAGAAAATTGTAGAAGAGCGAGACTGTGTACAGCTGCTTCTGTTATAAGCTTCGATCTCAGTAGTAGTAGTGTTCCCAAGGAAAGTCTAAATAAGTGACTGAAAATTTTAAATACTATCCTGTCTACTGCATAGAGATCAGATTGTATCAAGACAACAATGTCAACAGAAATCTGAATAAGAGGTTATTGCATTAGTTGATATACAAAATAGTGCCTGCTTCCACCTGGTTTATGACACAAGAGATAAGAAAATTACAGATATTTGGTGTGAAAATTGGAAGAAACCCAACAGACTTACAGGGACCTGACGATGAGCAAAGGAGATATGTTTGTTTCCTGATGTCCCCAAAATTAGACATAGGACAAGATTGCTTTACAATAAATTATTTTACATGAAGATTTTGTTGTGCCCTATCATCTTAGAGTTTGGATAGAAAATTCAAAATAAGTTACATGGAGCTCTCTGTCATATTATGGTGCAAGGATGAGGTAGAATTTAGTTATCAGCAGCACACATGGGACACATACATGTACACACAAACATGTTCAACCACATGCTAGTGAAGTAAATTCTACTCTTGCTCTGACATGGCCCCTTAGATTCATGAGCACAGATACCTTCAGTCACAAGTCATGAGACAGTTTTTCATTTCTTTCTGGAAGACATGGAAACAGGTGGAGTCTTTGAGGGACTCAAAGTTCAACTGAGGCAGGAAGAAGACTCAGGTCAAAACAAAAGACAGAGATATAAGTGTATCCATCTCTTCATAGCTCCTGGGAAAGCAGCGTGAGTTCTAATTCTTTCAAACCATGAGGGGGCAGTCTCTACCCCCAGCTCCAAACTAGAGACAAACATGCCATAATTGCCTCATTGCCTTTGGCTCTCTTGGGAGAAGAACTGTATGTTGAAGCAGAGATTGGAGAGGTTACCCTTGGAGGAGTAATACTCATAACCACAAGGCAGCCATTAGGAACTTGGGAGCTCACAACACCGCTTGTTTTCTCAGTGTACCTGGGGGAAAATGCAATGTAGAATCCTTCACAAACCAAGCCGGAGTTTGGGTGTAAGAACAAGTGTTTCTTGTTTCTGAACCCCATGGTATTTCAAGAACACTAGAAATACTCTAGCACCTTCACGCTACAAACTACAGAATGAGGGAACGCATATTTCATCATCACAGTTAGACTGAGTGAAATATTCCATTGATGCATTTCCCACACCACCATGAAGTATCACCCATATAAGCTTTTCACTTAATCCCTTACAAAACTGATCCCAAAGTCATTTTATATATCTCCAGCTCCATTTCTTTAGTGCATGACAGAAAATAAATATTATGTGCTTGTCATTCAATGTAAAGATGAACAAATATTTTAAAACTCTATTGCTTTTTCTTTTCTCCTTTCCTTCGTCCCATCTGTTCTTTGTTTTTGAACAGATTTCCTTCATGTCTCTTAGTTTATATTCCCACGTATGTATGTATATATGAATATACATATATGCAGGAGGGCTAACATGGTTCTACTATTGTATTATATCACTTAATGCTAAGCAATAATCGATGACGGGTTATTTGATCAATCTTGTATGTCTGTATGTGTTATCCTGAACACACACTTCGAAGAAATCAATATGTAAAGCAGCAACTATTGGTGTTTTTTTGTTGTTGT
>PVLD010022224.1:0-11600 GCA_004027595.1 Dinomys branickii | reverse complement strand
CGCCTGTTTTGTTTTTTGTCTTTGGATTTTTGGTTTTTGTGTTTTTTCTGTTTTTGAGAGGATTAATTGTCTGACTAAATTTGCATGTTTGTATATGGGTTCATATATTTACACCTCGAAGATATCAATGGATAAAGCAATAACCACTGTTGAGAACATATCACCTTGTCTATAGATTAGTTGTGATTGTACTATTTTTTATGATAATTGGTGTCTGTTTGTCAATATGTTTTTGTACTTTTATTTTTTTAAAATAAAAAAAACTCTATTGCTGAGGAGCAGCTTGACATGGTATAGAATGGCAATAATTAATATTAATAAATTGACAAAAGAATAAGTCAAGAGTCTATCCTATGCCTACATGACTTATGACAAGACCTCCAGCTGGTTTAAGGATGGATTAATTTTTAAGCCAAAACCGAGACTAGCAAATAGTCTGTGAAGTTTTGGCACCTCAGTGCAAGACAACGTGCGAGCTGAGGACTTTGAGTTATGCAAATTCTGTCTAGCTAAGTAGTTGTAGTTAGCAGACAACCAGGTTACTAGTGAACTATGATCTGTTCCAAAAATGCATTGGTCCTCAATTCTTCAACCTTGCCTCCATGAGCAGTTCACCCTCACTGCTTTCTATAGCCCACCAGCATCCCCCAATCATGCTGTTCACCTAATAAAGGCCCAGGACACTGTTCTCTTGGGTCTTAAGCCCATCATTGGGCTTGGACCACCCTGGTGCCCCTGGTAACTAAAATATATATTTTGACTGTGTTTCATTGTTGTTGTACCCCTGAGGAGGACATCAGTTTTCCTAAGCCAGGAGCCCAATATACTATTATTAGGTTCTGTTTAAATTCAACCTGAATTTAAACTGTTGTTTGAATGAAAACTTATTTGTAGAATAGTTCTTCAGTGATAGTTTGTGGGTCCCCCAAATTGTAGTTGATCATCTGTTGCCATGATGATAATACAACAACTGACCAACGTGTTTCTCCAGAAGTCAGGAGTTGAGACAAAACCTTCTGAAATCATAGAACACCACTGGCACTTCCTTATTTTATTTCATGTATGGAAATTTTTTATTTTTTTATTTTAAAGAGAGTAGTAAATGAGTAGAAAAGAATAATAGCAACATATCAACATCACAGACATAGACAAAACAAAGAAAGAACATTAAAAATGATACAGGGTTTCAAAACAAAATGATAGGAATTAACAGTAGCCATTATATTACCTGTTGTTATCTTCAGCTATGTTGGTCAGATCACCAGATGTAAGAATGGGAGATTGTTCAAACCATTAAAAAGAATAAAAAATAATTATTAAATAAAACATCAGAGATAATACAGAGCTTCACTAGACAAAATGGGAGGAATTAACCAATGGTTGTTTCATTGTATATTGTTGCTTTCAAATCAGTTGCTTAGTTTACCAGATATAAGCATGCAGAATTGGTCAAAATATAAAAAATTTTAAGTATTAACTCTTCCTTTCAATATACCACCAGACATCAACAGTACAGTTATCCCAGATATATATTTGGCTTTCTTCTTTGTGTTTTCTTCTTTCCCTCATCCCAGTCATTTCTTCCTTTGAACAATTTCTTTCCCTTTCATATCATCTATTGTACACTTTAAGCTTTACTTACACTTTCAGGTTCCTACATCAGGGAGACAATATGATGTGTACATATGTGGGTCTGATTTATTTCACTTATGAGTATAGTCTCTAGTTGCATCCATTTACCAACAAAAGCCTTGAATTATAGCTGAGTAAGACTCCACTGTATAAAAACACCACATCTTTTTTGTCCATTCCTCAGTTCATGGGCATTTGGGTTGTTCCCAAGATTTAGCTATAACAAATTGTGCTGCTGTAAACATGGGTTCATATATATCCTTGTGGTACAATGTTTTTAATTCTTCTGGGAAAATACCCAAAAGAGGAATAGCTGGGTTAAGTGGGACTTCCAATCCTAGATTTGTGAAGGATCTCCACACTGATTTCCACAGTGATTTCACCAATCTACACTCCCACCAGCAGTGGAAAAGGGTTCCTTTGCCCCCACAGCCTCTCCAGCATTTACTATCGGTTGATTTCTTGACGGTAGCCATTCTTTCCAGCGTGAGATGGAGTGAATCTCAGTGCTGTTCTAATTTGCATTTCCCGAATGGCTAATGATGTTGAACATTTTTTCATGTATTTGTTCATGAACATTTGTTTTCAAACCTTCCTGACTCTGGAAGATATCTCATTTCATTAAACTGTGCATGAAAAAGGATCTCTTTGATTTAACAAAGGACAGCACTACTTCTCTGGGTACAAAATACCATTTCTTGGAAGGCGTTCATCTATAGCCTCCTTTATTTAACTTTTACCAAATTTTATTCGAATCCTAGTCAAATCTTGCCCCTCAGGAATGGCTTACAACTTAATAGTAAAATATACTCAAATATAAAGACAGGAGAAAACAGACTGTCAAGATTAATAGGAACTTGATAACAACAAAGCAGTGGATGGATAACTATATGAAAAGGTAATCAATAATAATCATAAAGAATCAAATTAAAACCTCAATAGAGTTCAACTTACTACCAGTGGAAAAATTTAGTTTAAAGATATTTTCTGATAATGAATGAATAACTAAAATCCTAATCACTTTTTTAAAAAAATATATTAAAAATAAAAGAAGGGTAATATATTAACAAACAGACTCATTTTCAAAACAGCTTAAGAACAATACAAATAATACAGAGTTACAGACAAAGTAGTAGAAAATTAACAATGGTTGTTGTATTATGTATTGATGTTAAAGTGGTTTCTCAGGAAAGCAAATCACAGCAATATATGTGCACCCATGTTGACAGCAGCACAATTTGTAATTGCTAAATTGTGGAAGCAACCCAAATGTCCATCCACTGAGGATTGAATAAAAAATTGTGGTACTTTTATATAATGGAATATTACTCAGCTATAAACAAAGATAAACTCAAGGCTTTTATATGTAAATGGTCACACCTACAGACCATACTCATAAGTGAAATAAATCAGACCTAATCACTTTTAATTGAGAAAGCATGTGATGTGCTTTACAGTTGAAATTGTGTATTGCTGTCTACCACACAATTCCAATTCATAAAGATTTCATAGGCACAAATGGAGAAATAAATGTGTAGGCTCATAGCGATACTGTTCATAATAAGAGAAAAAAAGGATATTAAGTTTAACAATAAATTGTACTTTCACAATGTTTCTTATACCTCCTAATTTTTATTCACACTTTCAGGTTCTTATACTAGTGAGATAATACATTACTTACATATGCAAGTATGATTTATTTCACCTATGAGTATGATCTCTGTTTGTGACCATTTACCTATAAGGCTTCAAATTTATCTTTCTTTATAGCTGAATAATATTCCATTATATAAAAGTGCCATGTTTTTTTTATCCCGTCCTCAGTACATAGACATTTGGTTTCCTTCCATGAATTAGCTATTACAAATTGCACTGCATAAACATGTGTGCACATATATCACTATGAAATGATGTTTTCAGATCTTCTGGGAAAATGCCCAGAAGGGGAATAACTGGGTTGAATATGACCTCTAGAACTAGTTTGCTGAGGAATCTCCAAACTGATTTCCACAGTGGTTTCTCCAGTCTGCATTCTCACCAGCAGTGGAGAAGAGTTCCTATTTCTCCACAGCCTCACCAGCATTTGTTATTGGTTGATTTCTTAATGCTGGACATTCGTACTGGGGTGAGGTGAAATCTCAGTGTTGTTTTAATTTGCATTTCTCAAATGACTAAGGATGTTGAACATTTTTTCATGTACTTATTTGCCATTTGTATTTCTTTCTCTTAGAAGTGTGTATTCATCTCAGATGCCCATTTTAGGAGTGTCTCAAAAGCAAAGAGCAACTGGGATGAGGGAAAAGAGAAAAGAAAGAAGGGGAATATATATATATATATATGACAGTTGTACTACTGACTTCTATCTCTTTACTGAAAGGAATAGTTAATAAGTATTTGATCAATCTTGCATGTCTATGTTTGTTTTCCTGAGTAACCTCTTTCAAGTTATCGACATGTAATACAGCCATTGTTAATTCCATGTCACCTTACCTCTAATTCAGTATTGCTTGTATTATTCTTGTGCTACTTTGTAAATGGCTGTTTGTTAATATTTTTTCATTCTTTTACTTTTAAAATAAAAAGAAAAGCAAAGAAATTGTAATATTTGACATGAGGAAATGTGAACAAGCATATGCTACATCATAAAAGTATTAGAGAAATATATTCATGGAAGCAAATAAAGGTTGCAATAGTGTAACACGACACAGAAGTGAGAACAATTTATAAATACATGCATTGCATGGATTGAATTTTTTGGTACCAATCTTTGAGTTAATATGGTGAAATCTCAATACACAGGATGATTGTATTTACAGAAAGGCTCTCTAATGAACTAACTAATGTTAAATGAAGTCAAGGGGCCTGATCCCAGATGATAACCCACCCAAATGGGTGGTCTGAGACTGACCACTACTCCTGGCCTAACATTAGACTAATGGTCCTTACATGGTCATATCCATCACTTCCAGTCCTCCTCACTCTCTGGCTCTGCCTCGGCATGGTCAGGAGACGGTGGATGTCATGTTCTGGGTCCAAGCTAGACAGGATGAGCTACATGTAAGACACTACTTTCTTTAGGCCAATAAAGTTCAGAAACTCACAGATATTCCTAGAATACTGTTACAGACAGAGCCCCTGAGAAAATAGCACTGGGCATAGCAAGGAAGGCAGCAAGGGCTGGTGTTTCCTTTCACACTGCTCTTCTATCACACTCCTGCTGGGCTCTGGGCTCCTGAGGTGCTCCTGGCCATCTGGAGGCTTGGTTCACCCCTCCACCAGCTCTGGTTGCCTTAGCATGTGTAAATCTAGTCATTGAGTTTGAGCTACTGAAGTATCTCCACTGGAAGAGTTTGGGGTAATCAATATGACTAATTTGTCCCTTCCACATGAAGTTGACTCAGTTTTCTATCTCTTCTTGTTCTAGTTTTTATGGAATATAAATAACCCTAGGACACAGGAAGGTTACCATCTGCTTCCTTCATTCTGATGCACTGGCATATAGTAAGGCATTTCATAAACACTGAAAGGATTAACAAATGAAATCTGTTCTTGTGCTAAAATTCACAAACACCTCAATCTATAGTTATCAGAAAATGTACTTCCTTATTTTTGGGGTGCCATGTGAGTCTCATCTTACCAAGGACAGAATTCTACCAAAGGGCTGGGGAGTGATATATACCAGCCCCAACGTACACCTTGAATGTAGGACTGAAGTTCCAGGCAGATTCTGAAGAAGGTTGATCATCACAGCTGCTGAAGTGTCAAGTCATCCCGATCTGGGCTTTGGAGAAGTTGTTCACTGATTTACTTTGTATCACTGGAATGTGTGTCTGTCTTCATGCTCATACCATGCTTTTATGATTACTATAGTTTAGTAGTATGTTCTCAAGTCTGGTATTCTGTTGCTGCTAATTTGTTTTCACCCCCTAAAGATTACTGTGGCATCACAGGAACTTTTTGTTGTAATAAAAATTTTAGGAATTTTTTTATTTCTTTAGAGAATATCATTTGTATTTACATAGGAGTTTCACTGAATCTGTAAATCACTTTGATATACTGGACATTTTATTAATATTAATTCTTCCAATACATTAACATGGAATGTCTTTCCAGTTTGTGTGTTCTCTTCCACTTATTTCAACAGTGTTGTGTAATTTGAAGGTTCTATTAGTACACGGTTACAATACATTCTAAATGCATTCATCAGAGAGAATTGGTGCACAGACATACCATCTTGATCTCTTTAACTCGCTTTCTTTCCTCTCCTCTATCCCCCATCTCGTCCTATACACAGTTCCCTTTCCTATCGCCACAAAATCTACTTCCCTTTTCTACTCATGTTTTTTAGTTATTTAAATTATTTATTCTTTCGATTTCTCATATAAAAGAAACCATGTGATATTTAACCTTGTGTAGATGATTTATTTCTGTTAACATTATGCATTTAAGTTGCATCCATTTTCCTACAAATGAATTAAATCTGTCCTTCTTTTTGACTGAGTAGTGTTATACCAGTGTTTTGTAATTTTCATTGTAGAAATCATCCACTTCAATGATAAGTTGATTCCTAGGTACTTTGTTTTATTTTGGAATCTATTGTTCCTGATATAACTTTCCTGATCATTCTTTCAGATGTTATTGTTGTAAAGAATAGGTACTGATTTTGTATCCTGCATCCTAACTGATTGTATCAGTTTTCAGAGTTTTTATATGCATACTGGAGAATATATGTATATGTATCTATCGCTATCTATATCTATAACTATAGCTATAGCTATGTATACACAGTGGTACTTCAGTTTGCAACTTGATTTTTACCACTATCCTTGTCACAAAATGAGCTGCACAAGAACCAATCAAATTCACAGGTTAGGTTAAATGTTGACCTTGTGGGGAAGTTTAATTCAGTTCTGATTCAGTTCAGTTTGCAACCAGAATTATGGAGAGAACTGAGTTCATGAAACAAGGTACCACTGTATATATAAATGTCCATATATTTCTAATGCAAAAATATTGAAAGTAAACAAATATAAAAAAGAAAAAATTAAAAGGAGCATAACAATAGAATTGATGTTTGCTCTATAGTCACAACAGAATATGAAAATATATACATAAATTTTACAAGGACAACAGAAGGTAACAAAAATAAACAGAATAAATGTAGCTTCATTCATTTACATACTCTTCTAAGAGAGGGAAATTGAAGGATTACTGTGAATGTATTAAAATTCTAACGAAAGTAAGCAAATATTGAAAACAGTAAGGATATGGTATCCCCTAAAAGGAAAAATGGTACAATGGAAAAAGAACAGGAGGAGTTTCAATAATATTGTTAGTTTTCTGTTTTTCTACCATTTAAGCCGCTAGAAGTGAAGTATTTCTTTTAGTACTGTTACTTAAAATGAGATCAAATACCATATACATAGGCATACACTTAAACCAACATAGCTCCATACATGTGCATATATTCTTACCTGCATATGTGATATATGTCATTTTGTTTGCATTATTTTAATAGTCTTAAAAAAATTAAAGTAAAATTTCTGGTAAAATGGGTAGAAGCATTTCTGAATTTTGAAAAATATTCAAGTAGCTTATAGGTCTTAAAGTGTGACATCAAGCAAACAGAATTTTGAGTGCCACTTTCACCAGATATTACCAGCTTAATGGCATACAGTCAGCACTAAACTCCTAAATTAGGATTTCCACCATTATAACAAATGCTAGAGAAAGGGAGATAACACACAGGTATCTATCACTGTAATCTGTGTTAACAATGTTGTTAAGGAGCTTTGCTTTCAGCAGAGGCAGTTTCCCAAGTACTAAACATGAAAATTTTTCATTTCACATGATTAGGTAGTTAGACTGGGAAGTACTTTCCCTCATTTTAATCAAATACTGTGTCCTTGGATGAAACTGCACTGAAATCTGATTAAATTTGTTTTGTGACTTAAACTCATGACATCCTATCTGACCATCTGTTACCGTGCATCAAGGGAGGATGAATCCCCTCATCAGAATGGACCAACCACCTATGACTATATTACTACATGGAAGTTTGACACCTCTACCATTTGTATGCCTCACACCTAGTTGATGTTCCAAGCACCAATAAAGTTTCTGTTCACAGTTGGAATATACATCTATACTGTCTGAATCAGGCCCTACTCTCTTTGAGAAAAATAATTGCTATGTACCTGATTTCTATCGCTCTAAGAATAGAACTAAAAATAAAACAGGATATGATTAGAAAATGCAAGCTGCTGAAGAAAAATGAGAGGAAAGAGAGATGAGAAAGGGTTGGTAAACTAATTCAGAGAGGAAAGAACATATCTTTGGCTTGGGGAAATCTCATATCCAGATAATAGGAAACACATTGCCCATCACACTGAAAAATTTCCTCTACTAAACAGTGTTCCCAGAGCACTTTTCATGTCCCCATTCCTCAGACTGTAGATAAAGGGATTTAGCATGGGTGTGACCAGACTGTACACAGCAGCCACAATAACATCCTTGTCATTAGTGTTATTGGATGAGGGGACAAAATAGAGACCAATAATTGCTCCATAGTATAAAGTAACCACAGAGAGATGAGAACCACATGTGGACAAGGCTTTGCAGATTCCCTTAATGGAGGGAGCTCTCAGGATGGTGGCCCCAATGTGGCCATAAGACACCAGAATGCATATGAATGGTAGGGTAATGACAATTGATCCTACAATGAGAATGACCAGGTCATTGATAGTGGTGTCTGAACTGGACAGCTTAAGTAAGGCAGACAGCTCACAGTAGAAGTGGTAGAGTATGTTGTCTCCATAGAAAGAGAGATGGGCTAGAAGGAGAGTGTGTACAGAGGCACAAGCAAAGGATAAGACACAGGACACCATTATTAGCAGAAAACAGAGGACATGACTCATAAAGATGTGGTACTGCAGGGGGTGACAGATGGCTACATACCTGTCATAGGCCATTGCAGTGAGAAGGAAGCTGTCAAGACCACCAAATAATAAGAAAAAGAACTCCTGGGAAATGCACCCAGCATAAGAGATGGACTGACTATGAGTCAGCATATTCATGAGCATCTTTGGAGCTGTGACTGATGAGAAAGAGATGTCAGTGAGAGCCAGGTGGCTGAGGAAGAAGTACATGGGGGTGTGGAGGCGGGAGTCCAGCCTGATGAGCAGGATGATGAGCAGGTTCCCCAGCACTGTGGTCAGGTACATGACCAGGAAGAGGGCATAGTAGATGCGTTCCTCCTCCTTCCTGATAGGGAGGCCCAGAAGGATGAATTCAGACACGCTGCTCCGATTATCCTTCCTCATGCTCTTTATGATCTATTATGCTGAAGATGGAAAATAAAGTAGGTGTGTTAAAATGAGAAGTCATTGTGATCATTACATAATAAAAACATGGTTTGAAACTAGTCAGTACCTGCAAATTTTAATCTCAGTATATCAGGATTTTTTGCGACAAAGTGGGTTAGTAATGATTTAGATAAAGGACATCATTTGTCCTTCTGAAAACCAACTCAACATTCCTTGGAAACATAAGCAATTTCTGAATGGTCATCAGATCAGACCAGGTTTTAACTTCAAGAGCATCAGACTATGTGAAAGAAATCTGAGGTTAAGAATCTTGTTTGCTAACACTTCCTTTCCAGTGATTGGATCAAATTAAACCAATGAGATGTTTGTATCACCAAAATAGCACAATGTGGAGATTTGGAGAATGAATGTGCACTGGGTCAAAGACGTGCTTTGAGAGCGTGAATGTACACCATAACATAAAATATCTACACATGTAACTTGGAAGTTAGCCACTGGTTCTCCCTTTAAGACCATCCTTTCTTACTCAACATATTTAGTATTCTCTTCTCTTTACAATATGAACCTTCGTGGACTCTGAAGGAAAATCTGTTCATTTTTACAGTTTCCATCTTTTCATTGCTTCAACTCAAGCCAGATCATTCCTATTGAAATCCTCAGAACACTGGGGAATATTTGGCTTTTCTGCTCACACCACGGATCTGACAAATGCAAGGCTGTTGTAAATGTCTGTTTAGCATCAACAAATAATGTGTTCTCCTCATAGTCTAGGTTTCCTGATAAAGAGTTTTAAATGTCATTTTCTAGTTGTTATTCTAAATTTCTTAATACTTTCGCAATCATTTCTTTCTCCTTACAACCAATGGGTCTTAAACTTATCCGTGTGAAAAATTACAAATGAGAAGGAAAAGAGAATATGAGAATGTGTCTCCTAAAAAATGGAATCCTTAGTGTATACAAAGACTTATTCAACCTGAAGTTCTGTGCACTGGAGATCTGAGGAGATGTCCCACTCTCACTGTTGATTCATTCTGGGAGTAACTGAAGTTTATACAATCTAACAATTCGTCCAACTTGATTGATATTATCTCATCATTCCTACATGTTTCATCCTATTATGTTAAAAATCCTTCTTATGTGAGGTTACTAAGTGAGATGGGTTACATACTCAACAGTGTTACTCATTTTCATGTTAATATCTATTGGTTTATCATAAAACTCATTGTTGAACATGTAGGTTGTGTTTAATATTTTGCTATGTCCAACAAAATTGCAACAAATAGCATTGCTATGTATGTCATCTTTTACATTAGCATATATATCTTTGTATAAATTCCTGTGAATTAAACTTGAGGGAATTTATTTCATATTTTTGATTGGTTGTCAAATTACAAAAGGCCAAGGTGACACATAAGCACATTTATATGTCTTATTTAAAAGAATCCTAAATGAAGAACCTGTCCCTGGAATAATATAAATATGGGCATCCTAGTGAAGTGTTTAGATTGATGAAACTATGGCATTTGGGAACAGAGACAAGACAAAAACATGGATATCCTGGGAATATTTGAATATTTGGGGAGAATTATGAAAGAGACAGATAATTACAAGGCCTTTTGAGCTATACCAAAAATTTTCCATTATACTTTAGAGCAGTAGATCATGTTTCAGAAAAGAAATAACTAAATCTTTAAAATAACTTGTTTCTTGTGTATAGATAAGATTACATCAAGGCAAGAGAAGCATCAGGCATCTGAATAAGAGGCTAATACAGTTTATGTAAAAAAAAATAGCACTTGCTTCTATCTGGGTTTTTGGAGCACTCAGAAATAAAATTATATATATTTTTTATAAAAATTTCAAGAAAACTTGCAATTCCAGGGTTGAAGATGTGCAAAAAGAGACATTTCCTCATTGTCTTCCTTAGAACTGCATATCAAATCAGTATCAGATAAACTATTCTAAAAGGAGAATTGTTTTCTCTATCCACTCCATGCAAGGAATGTAAACATTATGCACTACAGAAGAATACTGAAAGTAAAAAGGAGGGATGAAGGATGTAGGGAGGGAGAAGGGAGGGCAAGGAAAAGGCACGGAACAAGGAGGTGGGATGTGTCCTGTACTTGTGCCAAACTCCCACGGGAATGCAAACATTATGTGCTACACAGATGTAGTAGTAAACTAAAAATTTTTAAACCCCCAAAATTTGGATACTCAGTTCAAGATAAATTATTCAAAATGCAAGTTTCTTTCATACTGTGCAGTGAGACGAGCATAGCATCAAGAGATAAAAATCACATAATGGGCAAACACATCCAAACATAGTCATTCATACCTTAGAATGTAAATTTTTCCATGCTGATATGATCCCTAAAGTGGTGTGCATAGATTTCTCTGGAAACAAAACATGGCAACATTCTTCAGTTTCTCTCCTGAAGACACAGAATAGAGAAAAACATGAAGTCTGCAAGGGGCTTAACCTTTACTGCAACTTGCCGAAGAGCAGTCAATTCACAATCAAACCCAGGAGATATAGAGCTGTACATTTGCTCGCAGCTCCTGAGAAACTGATGTGAGTTTTAATTTTACAAATCATGGAAAGAGCCTAAAGAGCAAACTCTTATGCTCAAATCCAAATCAGAG
>PVLD010022223.1:0-29729 GCA_004027595.1 Dinomys branickii | reverse complement strand
TATAAACCGGGCTAAAAGCAGCCAGCTGTACTCATGTAACAACCTGAACCCTGGGCTGCCTTGAGGTTTTCTCTGACACATCAGTCTGTTGCAGGTAAGCTCTGCTTCACTCAAAGGGAGTCCATGGACAGAATATGACATATGTGCACTGGGGTCCTACTCCTAAAATAGTTCTCATTTCTATCTGAAACCACGTGACACAGACTGTACTTTCTGCATCCTTAATAGCATATTTCAGGGTTCAGAGCTGCTTAAAATTGGCTTTTTAGGCTCTGCTTATAGCTTTCTAGGTTTTCTCTAGCCTGATTCCTCAAATTTTTCCAAAATTTTCCCCCAAATAATTTCTTTTTTTATTTTAAAGAGAATAGTAAAAAAAAATGAGCAATAGCAAAATAGAAACAAAACAAAGCAGGACATTAAAAATGATATGTGGTTTCAAACCACACGATAGGGATTAACAGTGGTTGTTATACTGCATATTGTTATCTTCAATGAAGGTGCTCAGATTACCAGATGTAAAAATGCAAGATTGATCAAACCATTAAAGAGAATAAAAAATAATAATGTAAAACCCCCCATTAAAATCAGTATGATACTGGCAAAAAACAGACCTGAAGATCAGTGGAACAGAGTAGAAGATGCAGACACAGCTGCGAACACACTCAGCCACCTTATCTTTGACAAAGGGGCCAAAGAAGTTCATTAGAAGAAAGATAACCTCTTTAATAAATGGTGCAGGAAAAACTGGCCCTCCACATGCAAAGACTAAAACTAGACTCATATCTATCACCATGCACTAAACTAAACCTCCAAATAATTTCTAACAGCTTCTGCTCTATAAAATCAGAATCAGAGCAATGACCTCACTTCTCTGGTACAAATTTTCTGTATTAGCCAGCTTTTTTCCTGGGGACAAAAATAAACTGACACAGACAATTTAGAGAAGAACTGTATTTTGGCTCACCATGTCAGAGGTTTCAGCCCATGGTCAGCTGCTTAGCAAAAAGAAACATGGTGAAAAGGTGGGGCAGAAGAAAAGCTGCTCCCCTCATGGGATCCGGGAACTAAGAAGAACAGGAAGAGCTAAAAGTAAATTTGCAGGAAAGTGGATGCACCTTGAAAACATAATGTTAATTGAAATAAATGAGACATACAAGCTTAAACATCCGTTGCATGGTTTCTGTTATATGAGAAGCTTAATGTATTGATAAAGAGGAAAATAAAAGATAGCTAACAGGAGACAGAGAGAACTTTTGAAAAAGGGAAGGCACCAAGATGTTGAGGGAGGAGAGAGGAGAGGGAAAAAGAGATAAAAAAGAATTAAGATGTGCTTTGTATATATTCCAACTCCCCACAATGAATGTAATCCTTATGTCCTGCAAACATGTATCAAACAAAAAAGAGGTGAGGGACCAGAGATAGTCCCCAAGATTACACCTTCATGACCCACACGGACAAACCAGAAGTGTCCCACTAATCTCTTAGGTATCTCTCAAGCCAATTGGGTTGACAGTCAAGATCACTTGGAATGATTATGAGAACCATGATAATGCTATCCCAGCATGTAACATAGTACCTATATAACTATTCAAGAAAAATTAGCTACTGTTCTATTTTAGAGCTGTAGCAGACATGTTTTGTGCAGGGTATATGTACATCCTTCTTTGTAGGTAGTTCGGATGAGGACAAATTAGGTGGGCAAAGGTGGCCTATGTAATTAGAGTACTCCATTGCCTTGGACATTGCTGGGTCAGGAATGGGTCATGACCAAGTTGGTCTAATGAACAGTTACCCTAGGAGTCCGGCTGGAACTATTGGGAAGGAAGAGGCATTCTCTTTGCCTGCCATTGCTAATCTGGTGGAATGAAAGCCTGGAGCTGCTGGCTTGCTTGTGCTTTAATAACAAATCAACACAGGAGGAAGCAGAGCTGAGAGACAGATTCCTTCCTGGCTCCCCATGAATTCTGCATTCAGGCATGCCTGGAGCAAGCAAGCCATGGGCTTCTTTGTCAGAGGAGACCACGCATGTCCTCTTTTGCTTAACCCAATCTGGGTTATTTTTGTCCTAGTAAGTGTTAAAGTTGGTATCTTTGTTGATATAAGAATTGAGAAAAAGTGATTTATTGCTGACCCGGACCTTTATAACTGTGCCTGTGTGCAAACTTCCTGGCATGTGTATACCTTGTGTCCTGCATTCCAGCCAGGGTGGCTGCTGGGCTTGGTGGTGGTGGTGGTGGTATGGCTGGGAAAGAAGGAGTTAAATGAAACTGGATTCTTGTGGCTCTAATATTTGCTTTTTTCCCCTCTTAGAACATTAAGAATCCGTTTGTCAGGGCAACCACAAAGGAAGAAACAGCAGGGATTTTCTTAAAGCACAGTACTGTGCAGTTTCCAATTAATTCACTGCCTACCCACCCACTGTCCAGCTGGAAACACTTTTATTAACATATAGCACCCTAGGACTTTTTGAAGGTGTCAGGGCTTGAAAGTAATTCATGAGGAAAGGAAAAAAATGGAAAAGGGATGAGGGGCAATCCTCCATATCACATACACACACAAAGCTTAATTTAAAGCACCAGCACAGTGGGTTGGCATGGGACACCCAGCTGGCATTAATACATTTCAGAAAGAAGGTGTCTTTACACTGAAGGGTCAGAAGTTGGCTCCTTCCCAGATGCCTATAGTACATCATAGTAATCTCAAACTTTAAAAAATAGAAATGGATGCCTTGTTCCCAAAAATAAATTTTGGGCTTAGGGCTGCTAGTTCTAGTGACAAGGGCTTTTGTGGTGACAGACCCTATTTCTCTGGAATGCCACTGATTTTTTTTTTTTCTCACTCTGCATCCTGGTCTTTAGGCTACATGGTGAATTTTTAATGTCAAATATGTCAAATCTGCAATTTTGCCAGGAGCTCGGACATGTGTGTGTGTGTGTGTGTGTGTGTGTGTGTGACTGTGGAAGATATTTCCCTGATTTTCCCTTGGTTTTCTCATTAGCTGGGTAAGTACCACCTCCTTTTGGTTTCCTTAATACTTTATGAATATTGTGACATGGTGCCTATATCTTTGATTCTGACCAGGTCTCAATTGCTTTTGATGAAGTTTGTCCTAAGCTCTGTGTTCCATGAACACAGGGGCTAAAACTCTTTCCTTGATACAGTGTCCCAGTGAAAGGATAGTATTCGAAAGTGTGAGAGATATTGTTTGCCACCTTAGCCTTTCCAAGTTCTTCCTCTATGAGGAGGTGTGAATCTGGAGGCTGGATTGCTTTGTCTGCAGGATTCTAGTAGATTCCACCAGTGAGAGGTCCTCATGTAGAATTTAGAAGGTGGAAGAGAGAAGAATCCACTATTCCTGTGGTTCCATCTGTGGGCAGGTGGTGATCCATGACTGGGCTGATGGATGTTTTACCCAGGACTTCCGTACATCTTCTTGACGCTCACCTTCTTCAGTGCTGCGGGCAACTGAGACTCTTGATAATGTTTTCCTTCTGATCTCTTCCTCTCCGTACTTCCTGAGAGCATTCTTTCTGCCCTTTGGCCCTGCAGGCTTCTAATGATCATGCCTGTCTTTATATTTCTATAGCAAGGCTCTTCCTACCACAAATACTTATGGTGATCATGATTTGCCTAATTAAACTCTGATTGAGAAAATAAATGGACTGACTACCTGATCCAGAAAGTTTATGGCACATACTAATTTTTGATTTCTCTTTGATTGCATGTTCGAAAACGTGTATACTCATAATTAGTGAGTGTGCTTAGTAGACAGCTTTGCGTTTATATCTTGAGCTATCTTGTCATGTACTGATAGCTGTCTCACAGATATAGCTAAGCCAGTATGAAAAACTCTTACAGAGAAGTCATTTTGTTGCCTGATGAGGAATGGTCCCTGACAAAAAGCAAAAGCTCTTGCCTAAGAATGAAAGCAGAAGGCATGTAAAAATTTAGATGGTAATGAGTGTTCTGTATTATTTAGTTTTGACTGTAGAGTAAAAAAATCACAATATCATTGGCTTGCAACAGCAAACATTTTCTTGTTTGTAGATCTGCAGTTTGGATGTGACTTTGCTGGACTCAGTTCCAAGTGGAGAGATGGATTCAGATCAGTTCTACAAGTTTCTTCATTCTCTTTGGACTAGCAGCCCTTAGAGGTAGGTTCTTCTCATGGCAAATCACAAGAGTATTAAAGGGCAAGGAAAAACAGTCCAGGCATTGAAAGTTATTGTTCATATCATGTCTGCTTATGTTTCACTGGTTAAACAAGTCTCATGATTGACCAGAATACCAGTAAATCATGACAGTCTACTATACCCATACTTGGAGGCATTATAAAATGACATGGAAAGATAGTGTAGACATATAAAATTTTTAATATAGGTAAGCAGAAATCAACTGAGGCCAATGATCTAATCTCCCATGGGTTCCTGGTCACAGTGCCTATTTTAGGCATTATAATAGAGTGTCTAAGTCATGGTTTCTTTGTGTGATATGGACCCAACCATCTAATAATTAAAGAAAAAAGGAGGAAGCAATTCATGAAACTGCTTCTGGGTGGAAGGTGTTTGTCAAGTGAGATAGAATACTACAGAGAAAGGCAGTGCATGAAGACAGTCATAGAAAATTCTCAAAAGGTATGATTAGGAAGGAATCCAGAAGCCAGATTCTACTCATCTCTGTATTCATAGTGGCTGAACCATCACATCTATTAAATATCTATTGATAATAAATCATTGAGCTGGTGATAGCATTTGCCCAATAGATTGCGCTGAAAAGGTTTTGATGCCAAGTATAGGCTTATGACTAATCAGAGATATCTGCTTAGGAACAGAAGACCATTCTGGATGACCATTATGGATCTCTTCCATAATTAATACCTATAACTCCATGGCTGAGAGCCTTTGAAGGGAAAGATTCAACTTTATTTTGAAACATCTCACAGCGCTTAACATAAAGAAGAAAGCTGTTTCTCAGAGTCATGAGTTATTCAGCACATGCTTTTTGAAATCAGAGAGGGCAGGATTCAGCTCTTATCGGCAGCATCAGGGCCACACCCAACTTTTCAATACTTGCCATTTGTAGGATACTGAATTAAATAAGACAGTGCATGCAAAACTCATAGCGTAGCACTTGACATATCAGAAACACATGCTATATTATTGATAAATGTTCTATGAATTTTACTGTTGTCATTTACTGACAGAAAGTTGAAATTCATTTGCAGAAGAAGAGTAAAAAGGGTAGAACAGTAGTGCTATGTAATAAGACTGCAAATCTTTGAGAGCTGGCACCAGTTCTGAGCATTAGAACTGCAGTCTCAGAAAAACAAAGCAGAGCAATGTGGTTTTTTTTAGAATGCCCAGTTTAGCCTGGGAACTGAGAACAGGCTTACTGAATCACAGTGGTTGTATTTTCTATCCATTTCTTTGTTTCTTGTTCCTTTCTCCTTCTTTCAACACTTGAAACTGGATAAAGAAAACAGAAGTGTAAAAATTCTCCCCCCAAGTAATCAAACATGCCAGTTAGAAAGGACAGAATGCCAGGTCCCAGGAGTTCCATGGCAATTTGTAAATACCATTTGTGTCAAGGCACATGTGATGTCAACGGAGGCCAGACACCCTGAGAAATGGCCAGTTTGATGTCTTATTCGATTCATATGCGTGCACACCTGGCTGCTGGGTCTGGTATTCCTTTGTAGACACTCATGGTGAGCAAAGAACAGAAAGCTAACTGCCTCCCATGCTGATTTAGCAAAATGCTTGCAGAGCGTGATTTCCATTAACAGAAAGTCAGTGGCAGTAGGAAGAGAACTCTTCAGGAGTCCTTTTGGGGTAAAATATAATCCTTGACAGGGTGGAAGACTGAAGCTTGATGGACTTGGGTTCTCATTATGGCTCTACCAGTCAATAACTGTATGATGACCGTCCATTTCTGAGCCAGCCTGAGCCTGTGTTATAACACTGAGAAGATGGGGATATCATTGCTTCTCACATAATGTTATAAGATTTATGCCACTGTCTTATTTATAACCTTCCAGTGTTTTCTTATTAAACTGAATAAAATCCCAGCTTCTTAAACTGGATTCTGCATTTCTCCGTGACCCAGCCCCAGCGTACTCTCTGGCATTACTATCTGCTGCTCTTTCTCTTGCCCTTTACAGTCAGGAAATCTTAGTCTATTCTCTTTCTTTCCAATATGCCAAGCCTTGCGGATGATCAAGGCCTTTGCATCTATTGTTCCTTGTGCCTACAGTGCTATTCCCCAAAGTTTTGCATGGTGCTTTCTTGTCGAAAGTATCAAGGCTTTAGTCACAGCCACCTCCTTTGACATCAGTGATGTCACTATGTCAGCATCATTGCTATGAACATTTGTTAAATACACACTATATGTGTGTCTAGAGCTGCTCTTCAGCACTGCATGCATACTAATGCATTTGATTTTCATTAAAAAATCCTATGAGTTGGATTTGATTATTATCCCCATTACACAGATGGGGAAACTGTGGCCTTGGAAGGTCCAGTAACTCACATGAGATCACACAGCTAAGGAGGGCTAGAGCTGGGATATATATATATATATGTGTGTGTGTGTGTGTGTGTGTGTGTGTGTATGTGTATATATATGTATATATATATATATATCTCAGCAAGTACTAGTAGCTGATAGTTAATCATTTCATCTCTCTACCTCTCTCAAATAAGCCACTGAGTCACTTTCTCTTTCTCTTTCATCACGTAGTTTAAATTCTTTGCATAGAAAATGATCTCTGGTTTTTGTTTTATTAAATTATTGGTTTGTTTATTGTGCCTATTTGCACACCAGGCAACTCACCAAAACATACCAGACTGTTCTGCTTACTTCTATATCCCCAGTGACTTGAAATAGGTGCTAAATAAATATTGGTTGAATGAAGGAGTGAAAGAATGAATGAAAATTACAGACCTAATACTAGGGTTGAGTCTGAGAAACAACTGCCTTCGATGAGGTGGCACTCTGCTTTTGCCCCGAGACATCCATCATGGTTGAGGTAACTCCAGTTTTACAATAGTGGGGTCCCTGTTGTGGGCTAGATATACGATGTCTTTGTAAAGTCTGTGTTCAGAGGTGGGAGTTTCAGAATGTGATTGGATTGTGAGGATGCTGTATTCATAGCTGGGTTAATCCATTCCTGAGTTCATAGCAGAGTAGGCTCACAGGAGGCGGGGCCTGGTCAGAAGAGGTGGGTCACCTGTAAGGGTGTATTCTTTCCCCAGAGCCTCCCTTCTTTCTCTGGTTTCTTGGCTGCCACGAAGTGAGCAGCTTCCCTCTGCCATGCCTTTCTACTATGATGCTTTTGCCGTGGAGCCAGTGGCCATGGACTAAATCCTCCAAATCATGAGCCAGATTAAATCTCTTCTCCTTTAACTTGTAGGCATCAAGTATCGTGTCCCAGTGACAGGAAAGTTGACCGACATAGGCCCCCAAGTTTGAGTACCTTTGGTTTCGCCATTCTCTTTGCAGTAGCATACTGGAATTCTCTATGTGGACAGAGCACGACCCTTCAGCTACTAAATATTCTTTTGAACCCTTTTCTCTCACCCTCCAACTCTGTAACTTTACTTTTGAGTGTATCTTTAGGTTTGGACTGGAGAAATGGGAAGTACTTTTTAACTAGGAAAAGTTTAGGGGAACTTATTAGAAAAGTTCAAACTCCTCTGCATGAATTTTACTGCCCTACATAAAGTGATCCAAATCTGAGGATGAAATTGCATTTTTCTTTGCATTTCAGCTGCAGAGGGTTGAGTGAAGTATGATCAAGTCTTCATGGAACACACTGTCATCAGGCTATACACGCTTTCTCACATTTTTATTTAATTCATTTCCTTTTCCATTTACCATACTCCAGTTTCTTTCTCTCTTCACAGTAAAAAAATGAATGTTTTTAATATGTACACTTTTATATGTTGTCCTGTAAAAAGTACATCCTCATATACTTTTTGTTATTAATTTATATAAATGGCCTTGTGTGATATATCCTTCTGTCCCTGACACTTTTCTTCCAGGTGTGTGCCGAGTTCCAAGATCCACCTCTGTGGCTGCCTGCATCTAGTCTAAGGCTGCTAAGTATTGCAGAGGACCCCACAATGTTGTAGCTATGAATTCTAGCAAGGTTCCCAGAGATTATACCTCTCTGATCCTGGCCTTTTTACTGAGTCCTGGGTGACTGGGGTTTCTTTCATTCCACCCTTGAAAGATGGGTATTTCTTCTGTTTGTAGTTTTCTTTCTGTCCTATTTCATCTTATCCCAGCTCAGTTTTAACAATGTCATGTGCTTGCCTTGCCCACCAATTTCCAGCACAACAGGTTGCAGCTAAATTCTGACAGAACACTCATACTAGTATTCCTTGAACTGATATTTATTAATTTCTCCCAATGGTCAGGGCACTGCTCTAGAAAATGGAGATTTAACAATTAACAAAATGGGAAATTCCTGTTCTCATGGAGCTTAGAGTTCAGAGGAGGGAGATAAACAATGAACAAATTTACAGTTAAAAAGCCAACATCTTTTCAGGGAGCACCCCTTGGAAAGGACGAACAGTCAGATGTGAAAACGTTTGGGTGTAAGGGACTTTCCATTTGAGTAAGTGCAAATTCCTGCGGTGGATACAGCACGATCTAGTTAAAGTACGTGAAGACAAAGGCTGATGCTGTAAAATCTGAAGCTTCTCCCTACCCTGTTGGAATGGACACCAGCCCATCACCAGCAGATGATACATCCTGCCTGGGCAGGACTAAGACACAGGAGACTAGGGTGGAGATGTGTGGGGATCTGATAGTCTCAGATCGGCGTGTCCTTTGTTTAGGCAGTAAATTTAAAGCTTCATATCACTAGATGATCACACTAAGTATTAGAGATAGTTTATTCCGGGAATAACATCCTACTTCTACCCCTATTTTAAGTTTCCACCATTAAGATTAGGTGTAGGGGGTGCAAACGATGCAGTGTCTCCTCTCTCCGTTCCTCATTCTGACCTGCTTTCCCTGCTGTCTGCTCTCTCCCATGGAGTAGTGTTAAGGCCCACACCTCCCTGTCCTCAGCCTTGAAGCAACTGATTCTCCAGTTTCTTTCTTTGCACCATAACCTCTCAAGTGGGTAATGGTGCGTAAGCAAATAATGAGCTCTCAGCTCAATTTAAAGGAGTCTGTGGTGAGTAGTCCTTTGTGTTGTGAGCAATCACCCAATTATTTATCTCCTTATTGGTATAGATTTGGTAGTTTACATTAAAGGATGTCCTTGTCACAGTATTAAGGGTCACTTAAAGGGTATTTTGGGAAACTATTGGGCTAGGGTAAAAGAAATGCAGAGTGCTTAAGGTGAGTGACGTGAGATCCACCTTTTGTGGCAGGAGATTTTCTTTCTTAACCTAAAGGAACCCCTGTCTTAAGATAGTAATTTAGGCAAAAATATTTCAAAGTGGGTAGACTTTGAAGTAGAAGAAGTCATCCCATTTACCTATTCCGTGCTGCCCTCACATTTTTGAAACAGAAAGCTTAATTATGCAAAAACTTAAGTGCAGTTTGCCAAAATGCTTCCATATGAACAGACATGGAACTAGATATGTAATTTATGGGGTACAGAACAAAATAAGAATGCAGGGTCTTTTTGTTCACAAATTATTACAAATTTCAAAACAGTGACAATGAAGTATTAGACCAGGTATAGACCCTGTTTGGAATATAAGCTTTTTGCTCCTCAATAGATTCACCCATGCAATGCAGACATTATTCTTCAGCTTGCAGCTATTCTTGAAATAAGTAAAGGATTGGTGATACTTCACTCCGGACATTGTGAGGAGAGAGTGTTCAATAAGGAGCAGCTCTGGCAATGGTTTAACAAGTTCAAAAGCTGGAACTCTTTGAATGATGAGTCTCTTTGTTTTCTTGTGCTTGTTGCCTTAACACATCGTAGAATATTTATAGACTTCAAGTTTCTTAGGAACTAATTTCAGGACGTAGTAAAGCCACTGCTACTTAAGGAGAGTGGCGGCAGAAGCACAGAATGTTGAGTGTGAGATTTTCCTCCTCCAGAGGTGCTTGCAATCTAGTTAATGAGATAAGACAAGATGACAAGTGTCATTCATTATTGTGTAGAGTAAGAGAAGTGGTACAGGAGAGGTGCTTGACAAATAATGAAAGGATTTAAAGAAAAATGAAGCCCAGTAAGGTTAGAGCAGTGGTTCGTAATCTTTTGGGCTCCAGAGACCAACTTCATGGAAGACAATGTTTCCTTGAATGGGAGGGGGGATTTTTCTTGGTTTCTTGTTTTATTCATATATATTTGTGATATGTAATAATTGCATTCCCTAGTGACAGCCTCACCGCCTCAGCACCACCTGAGGTCAGCAAGTACACAACCTAGAACGCTTGCAGACCAACTGGTAGGCTTCCTGCTCCTATGAGAACCCAACGCCACTGCTGATGTGACGGAAAGTGGAGCTCAGGCGGGAACGTGAGGAGCAACTGTAAGCACAGAGGAAGCTTCTCTTGCTCATCCTCTGCTCACTTCCTGCTGTGCAGTGTGGTTCCTTACAGGACATGGAGTATGTTGGTCCATGGCCTGAGGCTTGGGGTCACCTGGATTAGAGTATAATTGCTTGATTGAGGTCATTCCTTTATTGCTACAGAAGATGAGGTTATTAAAGTCAAAGGGAAAGGAGCTGCTATAAATTTAAATTGGCTCCAATGTCTTTGTGAACAATGTTTGCATGTAGGACAAATTGTGAGTTTAGTGGCCTCAGTGAACCATGACTCTAAGTATTCACACACGCGCACATGCACACACGCAGAGCCCTCTGTTTGGATCTCCATGACCCTGTGAACTGCTTTGCACAATAAAAGGTGACGGAAGTGATCCTGTGCAGATTTGAACCCACATGTTAAGAAGGCCGGGTAGCTGGGAAGCTGAGGTAGGTGGATCAGAAGTTCCAGCCCAGTTCAGGTATGAAATTGACTGACTTAGAAAGACCCTGTCTCAAAATAAAAAGTAAAGTGTTGGAGGTGTAGCTCAGTGTGAGGGCCCTAGGTTCAATCTCTAGTAACACACACACACACACACACACACACCATATAATGTTCTATGCATCCACTTTAAATTTATGACCACAAATCTTAAATTGGTTCCTGACCCAGCCAGTTAATCTTATCAGCTTTCCTAATGATGTTTTCTCTGTTTAGTAGGCATATTTTATAACTCCCGTTTCCACTCTCTCTGATGCCTTCATTTCAGACCTTATAGAAAAAGATGTACAGTAATCAAATAAAAATCAATTCACCCACCAACAACCATTTCATCTTCCTCCATTTGTATCCACAAATTCTGTCTCTACTAACAAAGGAAGTATCTTTGCTCTTGTCCAAGCCCTGTGCCTGCACTTGTGCTTAGATTTTTCTCTCTTGTCATATGCTTAAGGATTTTGTGTCTGTAATTATCTTCTCTCCATCAACATAAAATCACTACTTCTCTGAATTATTTTTACTGGCATTCAAGCGTGTCTCACAAGGCTTAGAAACATCTCTTGACCTCTCATTTCTCTCATTTCATAGGCACTACCTTATTTATCTGTTCTCTTTCCCAGACAAACGTCTTGAATGAGATATCAGAAGTCACGCTACTTTTCCACCACCCATTGTCTTCCCATCTCTTTCTGATGAGCTTTTGTGTTCACGCCACTGCCCACATTTGAGCAAGCCTCAGTGATGACCTCTATCATCCTCTCCAAGGTCTCTCAACAACCTTTCACACACAGCCACTCCTTCCTTGATTAAATACTGTCTTCTCTATAAAACTATAACACCAGACTTTATAGTTTGGGTCTAGAGGTTTCCCCAAAGCCTATGTGGTCACAGAGTTTTCTTCGAGGTGGACAAATCTAGAATTTATGATTGATTCATGGTCCAGTGCTGAGATTAAGGGTGTGAGTGCTATACCCACCTTAGGGTGAGTAGCCTGCATAAAATATAAGGGACAGAAAGAGTCTTGTCCCTCGGTTGTTGCTTTTGCTGTCTTCTGCCACCATGAATGGTTGCCCCTCTGCCATGTGCCACCCTGTCTTGGAGCCAGTCAATTATGGACTGAAACCTCCACAAACTGTGAGCTAAATAATGTCTTTTCCCCTTTTTCTTTGCTTTCCCTCTTCAACTTTGCGTGTCAGGTATTTTGTCTCAGCAATGAGAAAAGTAACTAAGACACAAGATTTATCAGATTGTCCTCTCTTGGGATGGTCACTCCTTATCCGGTTGTTTTACTAACTCATTCTCTTTAGCAAGTCATTTAAATGTGGCAGAATCTCTTCCCTCCTTTATCAATACCATACCCATGGCCTATCTAAATTCCACTCATATACCAGTGATTCCTAAAGCCTCAATGTGTATGTGTGTGTGTGTGTGTGTGTGTGTGTGTGTGTGTGTAGATTTTAGATTTATATATCTAACAACTCTCCTGATGTTTTTACTTGGAGGTCTAATAAAAACCTCAAGTATATGGCCCAAACAGAACTATCATTTCATACCTCTTCAAGACACTTTCTCATTTTAGGAAATGGCTTCACTAACCATAAACACATAATATTTGTAGGTATATGTAATACACATATCCAGGAAGTTCTGTTTCCTTCCTAAAATGGTTCTAGTTAAGTTTACATTTTTTGTCTTGAGTCTGTGGTCAATTTTAGGCTGTGATCAATATTAAGATAATATACAGTTGTGCGTATGGTACACAATATCTTTAACCATTTGTCTGTTGATGGACACTTTGATTATTTCCCCCATCTAGTTTAAAAGACACAAAGGTGTAAGTACTTAGGATGGCTAAGTCTAGGTGTACAGAGTGAAGACTACAGTTAATATTGCATTGTATTATAAACTTTTGCTGAAGAGTAGCTCTTATGGGTAACTGGGTGAGATGATGTCTGTGCTAATTTGCTTGACTATTGGAGCAATTTCACTATTTATATGTATAGCAAATATGTCTTCTACTTGAATTTATACAATAAAGTTAGCAAAATAATTAATAAAGTAATAACAATACAGAAGCCTCTGACAATGCTTGTCCCTGGGTTCTCCGTACAGATGCCCTACTTGAAGTTGATTTCTGGTTTTCATCAACCTTGTCTCTTTTGATCATTATCTTTCTGGTTCTGTTGGATATTGAACCTTAAATGCAGATTCTGTGCCTCTCTTTCTTTGTTTCTCTTTGGTCCAGAGAAGTGAGCAATGGAGTTTGATTAAATTTATGAAACAAGAAAGGAAAAACATGTGAGTGAATAAAAAATAAGTGATAAATATGAGTGAATAAAAAGTGTAAGTAACATAAATGAATAAAAAAAGAACAAAGGCCATTTCTGTATCCTTTTCAGGAGACCCTGATAAAGTAGCATGTATGGTATATCCTAACTTTGTTCTAGTGCTAGAAAATTACCTTATTCAAGCATCAGCATGGGTCAGATTATTTTATTCTAAATTTTTTTGTTGGGGACTATTGAGTTATCAAGATTACAAAGCTAATAAATGATATTGTCAATGCTCAAGTATTGATCTACCTTATTCAATAGCTAACTTAAAAAAAAACAAATTGTGTACAACAGAGATATTGGGTTTGTGTGAAACATACAGTATTAATGGGTTGCAACTTGATTCTGGCCTTCTGGGGTTTCTTGAGCACAAATGTGGACATACTGCTTACTTCAGGCACTCAAAGGCTCAGAGAATTGAGTTGGCAAGAGGAAAAATCCATTTAGTTACCAGCTTGGAGTATCCTGATTTATTTTGAAGAACTGGCAGGCAATTCCTATCCTTGTGTTTCCAATTTTGCTGCATTTCATTGTGGAGTGATTGTGCTCAGCTCTTGGCAAAAACTTACTGGTTGTACTTTTTCATTTTGGGGTCTGAATCAAATAGGGTTTGCTTTTGGCTGCATGTCACAACACCCCCAGATAACAGTACTTTTATCCCATAGGGGATTACTTCTTATCAGAAATACCTGAGTCAGTTCAAGGAGCCATGTTGTCAAGGACTCAGATGCCTGTCTTTTCTCCTTTTACTTTTCTTTCCTTTACTTTTCTCCTATTTCTTTCCTTTCCTTTCCTTTCCTTTCCTTTCCTTTCCTTTCTTTGCTTTGTTTTGCCTCTTATCCTCTTTTCTTTCTTTTCCCTCCCTTTCTCCCTCCTTCCTTCCCTCCCTTCCTTCTTTCCTTCTTTCTCTTTTCTGCTTTTTTCTGCAAAGGAAAATTTTAACTGACAAAGGAAACCTGCATATATTAACAATGAACAAAATTATGACTTGATGTACATATACATTGTGGGGTGTTCATGACAGCTAATTAACATAATCATGACTTCACATGCCTTTTCTTCTGTGTCCCTGACAAGAGCATTTAAAGTTTCTCTTTTCATTCTGTCCTGTTCTGCGGTGCATTTTTCATTCCCAGGGTCACAGGCGTTACATTTATGTTCCCAACAGGTAAAAGGGGATGGACATAAGGGAGAAAAAGATCAATAGTCACAGTTTCAACATTCCAAATGATTCTGTCCACTTTCTAAGACATATTATCTCAGTGAGCAGGTGTACTTCTCAGCACACCATGGAACCTGGAAGAGCACACACTCCAACAAAACTCATCATTATTTTACACAACACAGAGTTCCAGAAGGAAAGAGGAACAGGATACCCCATAGGCAATGGGTGATTGTCACATTCTACCCTCAGTTAAACTTATCGTTCATACCTACTTCTTTTTTTTTTTTTTTTCAGGCACAGTTCAACTTCCCCAAGGTCTCAATGATAGCATTCTACTCAAAGTCCCAAATGAAGTATTTATCTGCTTCCCAAGTCTCACATAGAATAAATTCAGCAAGATATTTTGTTGCCTCTTACACAGGTTGATATACCAGGGGAGAGATAGGGGGAGATCACAGCAGCAATAAGACTACAATTTACAATAGAGGAGAGGTGGAGACACACCTGTCCGGGCACTCACTACATCGTCCAGTGTGTGAGGAAGACACCTTCCTGTCCTAGTGCTGGGTGGGAGGTTGAATGGTAGCTTGGCATCTTGGAAGTTGATTGGCAGCGTGGGCTCTGCGCTATAATGCTATAATCCTTGTCTGTTATACTCCAAGGTGGAGTTTGTGGAGGGCATGGGAAGGATGTCACTGCATGGGACTCTACTGCTTCCACAGACTCTTCTTGTTTGTTGAAGTCAAAGACCTGGCATTGCCTTAGGGGTTAAAAACTGAAAACCACTGGTGTTCAGGGCTGAAGTATTTTGGGCAAACTTCCCTTCAGAATTCTTAACAGGGATGGAGCTTATTGATTACTTGGAATAACAGCACACATCTCGTTTAGAGGTTGTTTTTAAACAGCACTTTCCCCTTTTGCCTATTACCCTCTGTGCTGTGACCACCATCCTGCGTCTTAACCTTAATGACTTCTCTTTTGAGTCAATCAGAACAGTGGGCTTTGGTGGCGGGACCACCTCTTAACCTCCCCATTGCCAGTGGGTTTTGTCTCTTCTCCCCAGCAGGGAACTATTAATGGAAGGTGTTTGAGAAAGGCGTGCAGCTTTATGGTTGCTTCTTTTATCAGTTTTTATTTGGGGGTTATTGAGGAGCCTGACCTTTTCTATGTAAGACTTCAAATTGTGGGACTCCCACTTCACTGAAATTGCAAGCTGCCAGGAGAGCTTTCCCCTAATGAATTGGTGTTTCCTCCCTCTCTCTGTGTGCTCCTAATAGCTCCAGACTAATTTCATCTGTCTCCTTCAGACACTGCTGAAAGCAGCGAGAAGGACCCTAGACACACCTGCTCTACCGGACGCAACTTACATGCTCGTGTCTCAGATGTTATCACCGCTCCTGTCTCCCAGATTCTTAGTTGCTTGCTCCACTTCAGGCCTCTCTGCGGGTAATCAGCCACACGCTGAGTCTCTGGCTCCTCCTGCCACCCCGCAGGGAGTAGGACACGGCTTCCAGTGCGGCTGCTAACGGGGCTATAAGATGCATCCAGGAAAAGTGGAGCCGTTAACTTTGTTCGGGGTGAATTTTGTCCACTGGGAAAGTGGAGGCAGTGGGGAGGAAGGCGCATGGATTTGCTTCCATTCCTCTTTCCTCTAATACTACCAAGCCACAGTTTCATCATACAGCTAACTGAGGAGGAAGTCCCTATGGCTTAGCAGTTATAACTGCCTGGATGCCAGCTGCGCATCTGTGACTGTTTACATTGGAGTCATTACCATGGTAATTGAGTACTTTGTGTTACTTCCCAAGTTTCCTTCTTGTTTGTGTTTTTCCTTTATTTTGAACCTGGATTCTACCTCCAGAAGAAAGTAGTATTACCTACTCCCTGTTGAATGAAGTAGCATTCGTTCTCTCGGGAAACTGAGATCATACCCTACATGGTGACTTTTCCTTACCCTTTCCCATTAAACAAAATAACTGGCATGGGATACTTTTTGATAGCATAGCAACCATCAGCAGCTGTTTAACTAGAAAAATATGGGTCCCTACTTCCCAAAGTCCCAGAAAGTTTCTCATTAACCATAGGGCTGGGTACAGAATTTGCAGAACCCCCTTGTTCAAAAATCAGGAAGAAAATGTTGCTCAAAATACTAAAATATAAGGCCTTTGCCTTTCTTCCATATTTTTATCCTGACTTATGCAATTCTTGTTTTAAGCACCAATATAAAAACACTTGTTTCATAGAATCAGTGAGATTCTAGAGTTAAAGTGTCATTACTTGTACATATTTGGTGTGTCCTTTTCACCAGGGAAGTTTGGATGTAGAGTAACAGCAATTTAAATGTTTTTATTTTACTCCTACATATACTAAGACTCTTTCCCTTTGCCTTACTGAGGAGTGGGGAAGGACTGAAAGCATAAAGGGCCCTAGATTATTCATATTTCCTTTTTATTCTGTGTGTTAGCTCTCAGGCTAGTATAACAAAATACCACAGCTGGAGTGGCTTCAACCAAAGAATTTATTTTCTCACAGTTCTGAAGGCTAGAAATCTCAGATAAGAGCACCAGTATGATTATTTTGGTGAGAGAGCTCTTCTTGACTGCAAGATGGTCATTTTCTTCCTGTCTGTGTCCTTGAGGGAGAGAAAGACCGTTCCTTCTATAAAGCCACAGTCTTCTGCTTACCCCTATTCCTTGTGACCTCAGTTAACCCAAATTACCTCTACAGACTCTGTCTCAAGACACACTCACACTGAGGGTTATGACTGCTGTGTAGAAATTGTAAAGGGACACATTTCAGCCCACAGAACCCTATGTCACCATTTTCAGAACAACTGGTTAGCTCTCACAAGGAAGTACAATGACTAAGAAAGGGTCTGATAGGTTTCCTTGGTCATTCATTTTCTTCACAAAGCTGCACTGCTTCCTTTCGACATTCGAAGCAGATTCTGGTTCCAAGAGTGTCTTTAGTGTCTTTTTTCTTTCCCTTTCTTTCTTTCTTTCTTTCTTTCTTTCTTTCTTTCTTTCTTTCTTTCTTTCTTTCTTTCTTTCTTCCTTCCTTCCTTCCTTCCTTCCTTCCTTCCTTCCTTCCTTCCTTCCTTCCTTCCTTCTTTTTCTTTCCTTTATTGAATTTTCAGCACCTCCCCTCTGCTCCCTGCTTTTTCAGTTTTAGACATAGTGCATCCACCTGGTGCATCGTGTGCACCTCCTTGAATTCACATGCACTGTGGTTCCAGGGACCCATGTGCTCTTGGAGTGTATGGCGCTTGAAGAATATTGTATGTGAAAGCGGTGTCGGAGGAAACAGCAGACACGGGTATGGTGCCTGTCTCCTCTGCTCATGTGCGCATTTCTTTGTCTCCTTAGACTTCACCCATGGAACATAAGTTCTTTTTAAAAATTTTTAATTTTAAAGAGGGAAAAAATTGAAAACAAGACAGTAGGAGAGTAAAAATGGTTAATATATTACATATTGTTATCTTCAAATTAGTTACTCAGAGTATCAAGGACATATAAAGAACTCAAAAAAAAATCAGAGCTCCCAAATTTAAAGACCTCATCCAGAAATGGGCATCTGAGATGAATACACGCTTTTCAGATGAAGAAACCAAAACCACAAATAAATATATGAAAAAATGTTCAACATCACTGGTGGTTTGAGAGATGCAAATTAAAGAAAGTTCAAATATCAATTTATTTAAAATTTTGAAACAAAGATATCAGACCATTTAGCCTAACATAAGCCAGTGCTGAAAAATTCCACAGTGCCAACTCTTTTTGTTTTTTGATACCAGAAATCAAACCCAGGACCATATACTTGCCAGGCAGGTGCTGTGCCGCTGAGCTACATCCCTGGCAACAATGCCAAAGTTTTAGGTTCTGTTTCATGCTGCATCATGTTCTTGAGTCCAGTTTACTTGGTGAGAGGTAGTGGAAAGCTTTTACATGTCGGTTAAGCCCTAGAATTTATTATTTTTATGTAACAGAAAGCCCAGAGCAAGCCCTTCAGTCTGGTGTAAGGGCTGCACAAAATTACCAAGAAATGAGTTTATTTCCATCACTTCATATCACTTTGTCAAGAATGTGGTTTGCCTCCCCTGGTGGTCAGGTGACTCTTACCCTCCTAAGCAGCAAAACTATATGTTAGCATGAAGAATGAGACAGTAGGAAGGCAAATGACCAGCTACGCCAGCTATCTAACCTGTCTCCTAAAAGAGCTTTATTTTTGTTATTATTAATTATCATTATTTTCAAAGCTTACTTCTCATTGGTCATGATTCTATTATTTGGCTATACTTTGCTGCAAAGGAAGCTAGCAGATTTGGGAATTTTAAACAAACTCTCTAAACAAAATCCAGGCTCTACTGGCAAGGAAGAAGACAGAATGGGGGAGGAGACCAGTAAAACCTGTCTATGGAACCGTCCTAGTTTAGTAGGATGTAACAGCTCCTTTACGATGCTCATGCAGTCTGGGTCAGAGATTCAGACAGAGCCCAGTGGGTCCGGCCTGCTGGGGTTTCAGCTGGGAACATTCAAATATCTGGGAGTGAGTCTAAGAAATGGTAATTAGAATTCCCTGGAGCTGCTGCTTGGGGTAGTGTGATTCACAGCTGGACTCATCTAGGACTGTCAAATGGACAGAGTGTGGTCTCTCTGTGAGGCTTAGGCTGCTGAACATGAGAGCTAGGTTTGAAGAGCTAATATTCTGGGCACTTGACCGGAAGCCATCTGGTCTTTTCTGACCTGGCCTGTAAGTTCATGTGCATTATCAGTTATCAGCGAGTCATTAAGGCCAGGCCAGATCCAAGGGAAAGAGGACTCTGCCTCTTCAGGTGACAAGGTCAGGCTCACACTACAAAGGAGCACGTGGAAAGAGAGATATTGTTGCATCCACCTGGCACAATTGTCTGTAGGGCTTAAGGGTCAATGTGGTTATAAAAATATTTTATCTTCTGTGCTTTTGTGTGATCCTGATCTCTGGAGGAAAACGCAGAAGTAGGATTGTTTTTTCTTCTACTGGATTGCTCATCTAATCAGAAAAAAATCAAAATGCCCAGTGCCTAACAACTGTCCAGATTATTCTTCCCTGCTCAGTTTTGTATGCTTTAAAAGTTTACATATAGGGATAGTCATTTTTTTTTTTTTTTGAAGTGTAAAGTTCTATGGGATTTAACACTTGAGTAGATTGGTCCCCTTACCATGAACAGGATTTGAAACAATTCCAGTACTCCCACGAAGTCTTCTTGTTTTTCGCCTGTTACTTAGATCCTGCTCCATTTCTAACTCTTGGCAACTTTTCATCTCCACATAAAAATTGCCTTGTTTGGTATTGTTCAACATGAGCCATGCCTGCTCCAGGAAATGCACAAGATCATCCAAAGGAATAAAACAGGAAATGACAGAGTTTCATTTTTCCATTTATTTTATCTCCTCTATTTACATTTTACTTTTTGTTTGCTTTAAAATGCACATAATACATTAGCAATGTGGCACCCGTGACCTATAAAGAAATAAACGTATTTGTTCAAATATTGATGACTGATGAAGATAAATGATCCAAAAAGTTTTTAGACTACAGACTCGGATTAACACCGAAAGCAGTTTCCTGGAGGGTAAAGGTGGCAGGGTTGTTTACACCTTACTGTTTCCTTAGCCAAATGGAATAGTGAATGAAGGATAAAGAGGCAACAGATGAAAGCATAGTTCTCTGAGTATAAATGCTGATTCCCCAAAGGAACTTGTAAAAGATTCTGCAATTACTTTCTCAATTTTTGCCTACCCAGGCAGATTATATGCTTCGTGGAAACAGGTGCCATTTCTGTCATTCATTCAAGTTAATGCCTGGAAGAGATAGAATTGGAGGACACAGGACTGCGCAAGACAATATCTTTGCTCTCTTGAAGCATGCTTTCTGCAGGAGGAAATACATACTAAACAATTAAGAAAATTTCATCTGTAGAAATGAAAATGGGACATGGAATACAGGGCTACACTATTAGATTAAATACGAAAGGCATCTCAACTGTGCAGAAACCTGCCACATGACTGTCAGCTTTATTGGGGATTTGCTGGCAGATGGAAATAACACATGGAGTTTTGCTTGTTTTATTTATGTTCTTTGTAAATATATGTAAAGCCTGGAGTGTCTGCGGATCTAGTTTAGCAAGCCTAGTTTAGCAAGGTAGAGCTCTATAGAGGAGATGGAAAGGCAGCAGGTACAGTGTGTGTCTGCAGAAAGGGTCCAGAACCACGGTGTTAGCTCTCAGTGGCCCCCTGAGTACAGAAGGAGAGTATCTGACACCTGTGAATGGAGAGGGGAAAGGAAGGAGCACTGGGTTGGAAGAGCCCCAGAAGTCAGTGTAACACTTAAGAACTCCCCTTGAGCCCAGGAGGAGCTAGGGAGGTACTGGAGGTCAGAGGAATTCTGTGTTGAGCAGAAATTGGTAGGTACTCTAGAACCCCCATTGTGTTGGGGGTTAGGGGTTGGAGGCTTGTCCCAAATCCTACAGCAGATCATAAAGGCAGCATGGTTAGGTGCTGTCAGCTAAATGCTCTTTTCATAGCATGTCTCTGTCTCTGTCTGTCTGTCTGTCTGTCTGTCTGTCTCTCTCCTGAACTCAGAGCCTTGTGCTCACCCTACCAGGAACTACATCCTCAGCCCAAGTGGTTCTCCTGGAAAGGAGACGTAAGTGCCACAGCTCCATGGCTGCTTTGCCCTGTTTTTGCCAGCCTCTGTGGGTCATTTGATGGAGAATGTCACCCTTGCATGCCTTTTCCTCCTTCAAAATGATTTAATGAGCTCTTTAGAAAGGAATAGTGGGAACAATAGTGGGAACAATTTCTCCCTTCTCAATCACCTCAAGGAAAGTCATTTGTCATCAGTACAAAATTCATATTCACTTTTTCCCCCATGGTACTGGGAATCAAACCGAGGGTGCTGTATTGCTGATGCTTTTATTTTGTCTTGAGACAGGGTCTTGTTTAGCTCTCGCGGGCTTTGAAGTTGTGATCATCCTCCTCAGTCTCCCGAATAGCTGGGATTACAGGTGTGTTTCACTGTGCCCTGCTGACCATTAAGTTTCATTAATTAATTAATTAGGCATGCGTGTGTGTGTGTGTATGTGTGTTGGAATTGTAGAGAATTTGACTACAAATTCAGTTTTGACAATAAACTCAAATCCGCAAATGTGGACTCTGACTGATGGGGTTGGTTGGAAACCTTCATACAGAAGTTTAGTGCCAAAGATAGGAGAGGCGCGTGGATATGTGTGATGTGGGTAGTAGATGGGTGAAGGCTGGGGTTACCTGGAAATATTGCAACAGCACTCACAGAAGAATCAGCTTTAAGTGCTTAGGTTTAAGCAAATGGGAAGACTAGGATTCTAGTTAATGCAGCTGGACTGAACCTGTGGAAGGTTTCAAATCAGGCTGCTTTGTGGAGCAGGAGGAAGACATGACCTTTACTCTATCCAAAAACCATGACTCATTCTGACGTCCAGTCGATGTGCTCCTCCCAGTGTCCGAGTGATCACTCCCTGCTTCAAAATACTGTAGAGTTGCTGCCTACTCAAGATATACATTTAATTCTTGATTACTCTTGGTTTGACTTTCTTGTTTTCTTTCCCCTAAAATGGATGGCCAAGTTATTACTTATTATTTTCTCTTTCTTCAGATGCCATTAGTGATTCTCTGGGAAACTCAGGCTTGGCCTGGGGGTGGCTGGAAGCTTCCAACCAGATTTCTGACCTTGCTTGGGAAATGTATGGGTTTTTTCCCCCCTAAACAATGTGCAGTAAGTCACCAGGGTAGCAATGGAAAAAGGAAAGAGAAGGGTAGGAAATAAATTGAGTTTGAGCTGCAACCAAACAAATGCTGTGTTAACTAAGGCATTCAATAGAAAGAAGCAGTTGTCTGACTCTTTGGTAATTAAACTTTAAAGAGAGTCTTGTCTGTTCCCAAGTAAACAAACATAACGATCTTTTATCCACAGTGGGTGCATGTGATTTTTCACTGAGACTTTCTGTTTGAAGCTGTCATTAAGTCCTGAGCAGGAAAGTTTTGTTCCCATTTCACTCATCTTCTTAGGTTGTGAGAACGATGTAGGGAAAAGGAAATCAGTGTTTGCAGTGATGAGAGGAGTCTGGGCTAGGCCGGGATGCAGTTAAAAAGATAAGAAATAATAGAATTTGAGCTCATTAGATAGCATCTACTCTGAGTTCCATTTCACAGATGGGGAAACAGAGACTCAGATAATTGAGAAGCAGAAAGAAAACGGCATCAAGCGATGTGGATTCAAGTACTGGCTGCAACAATAATGATCTCAGTGGTGTAGATAAGTAGCTTTGATGCCGGCAGCCTTTTCTGTGAGCTGGCCTTCAGAGGCTATGTGGACATGCTCAAGGGCCGAAGATGACTTCCAGAAACATATGCAGAAGTTCTTCCTTTTTATCAGTATATGTTTGCTATACATAATGACTGCATTTATTGTGGGGCATTTGTATGGGTGTATACCACATCTTAATTCTTTTTATTGTCCTCTCCCCCTTACTTCCCTGTGGTAAATATATGAACCCTGAGCTCATAATATTAAGTCAGATGCACATGCTTCAATATGCATCCTTTATTTTATAGGAGAAGCTAAAATTATATATGGATGTAGCAGAATAGAAAATAAATATGAAGTAGGGAGATCTTATGCAAATTTTCTGATATTTATTGGCATTTTGAATGTAAGTATACATTCCGGATAAACTTCCCTTCCATGTCATCATCTCTGTTGCAGTCTAGATTCTGCACCCCAAGCAGCTTCATCTCCTAACACATGGTCCTAATTAGAGCTAAGTGGAAGAAAAGTATAGATTCAGTGTTCATCCCTGTTCTTGGAAGTGTTACTCTGGATGGTCTCCTTTGGTGATTCTTTAATGTTGATACACATAGATCAGTTAACATTTGAGAGCTTCCATCTGGATTCTTGGCTTTAAAATCTGAATTCATCTCCCACATCTAGCACTAACAGAAATTCTACATAACAAACACAGGGATTAAAAAAATTACATTAGACTACTTAACATTCTAAAGGATAGGAGTTTAACATTAAAGAACTAAGACATATTGGAGTAAAAAATCCATTATGAGAAACAAAACAGGAGAAGCATTAGTAGGGTTAGTGCTGGGTGATCACAGAGCTTTGCCCTGGGAGGCAGACAATAAGTCACTCACCCCAATTATGACAGACTTCAGAGTTTTAAATCTCTCTCCTGTACATCACATCTTATAGTTTTTTCACCTTCCAGATGGTAACTGTATCCATCCTGGCTATGAAGGCTGATGAGAGGGTCAAATTATAGTAGCTTTATAAAGTTTGGAAATGCTATTAAAATATTAAGTGGTTTATCAGAGAGTAGCACTCTTTGGTCTATGACTAGGGATTCCTGACAGCTAATATAGATCTTCTTTTTGTTTCTTTCTTAAAGCTCTGGGGAGCTAGGAATAATGGTAGCCAGCAGAGGAGACAACTAATTTTTTAAAGTAAAAGGAAGTCAGCACCAACACCATAGCATAATTCCTGGAAAAATAATTTAAAAAATTTGTGTACAGCATTATTCAAGTCATAGTTTTGGGCTTAGAAACCACAGGAGTCTCTAATCTGAAACCACACGCATCCATCATCAAACATGTATGAGTAGAACTGAAGAGAAAGGGCTTGGCGAGCTGAGCCGTTCCTTTTGAATGGAGGGGCTCAAAAGGCAAAGCTCAAAGCTGCTTTGCTCCTCTTTCTCCGGGTGAGAGTAAGGGAGTGGGGATTGTGGAATTGCTTAACATTGGGGGATATGAAAGCACAATTATCATAATTAAATCTCAAAGATTTCCTATGACATGGAAACAGCGTCGACCTCCAGGAGAAAACGAGGGAGTCTTAGGAAATCAGTTTCTTAACTAATGCTCTCACCCGAAGTAATGCTTCTTCAATCATCATTCAGGCAGCATCATCTCCATTTTTCTGCTTCGGACTCTAATTCTGTAAAGAGGACCCTGGAAATTCATTTGCCATCCTGTGAGATGTTTTCATTATCAATATTGTTATCACTGAAGATAAAGGAATCCATCCACTTCACTATTTCCTGCTGGCTGCATAATAACTCAAGCGCTGTCTTGGTCATTTACTTTAAGGGACAATGTAATGACATTTCTGAGAATTACATGGAGCCACTCACTCCAAAGTCAGCATCTCTTGGCCCAGTTTTAAACTCTATTCATAAAAGTAGTGAGAACTTCTGGGAGATAAGGAGTCTTACCTCTACAGAAGCAGGTCTCACTGTGTAGTGAGTACCAAATGGCTCCTACGGAATGGTGTGTGATTTGTGAATGGTATTCCACCTTATGAAACTTCATTAAAGCATTCTTAGTTGGAAGACAATGACCTGCAGCATGTCAACAATGAATTGGCCCCATATGTTCTTATTTGGGAATACTGAGGGGAGAACAACTCCTACTCATAATGACCCGAAACCTCTTTCTGGAGGTTCCTTCAGCAGAACCATGTTTACTGTGTTCTTCAGCATCTCACTACATAGTTACTGAATGCAAAGACCTGCTGTGAGTAACCAAGTCCACATAGTACTGTGTGGTGGATGCTACTAGAGATGTATATACAAAGGCCAGAGGAAGCACAGAAGAAATAATTTGGTAACAGAACAAGTAATATTTAATTCTGTCTTTAAAGAAGATATTTTCCCAGACCAATATATTTAGGGAGTAAACAGCCTATGTAAAAATACAGAGATGTGAGAGAGTGTTGTTATGTACCAGGCAGCTGACGAGGTAGAGTGAAGAGCTGACCCTACACGTGCAGACTGGGTCAGTTGGTGAAGGGGATGGCGTTTCTATAATAGGCTATTTTTGTCTTATTCAGTGTGTTCACATCCTCTTAGATGATGGGAAACTGAGGAATTATTGCCATCAAGTTCACACTCCTGTCCTGGCATTGCCGCTGGAGGCAAATGTGGTTGTAAGTACCAATGTGTTTGAAATTCCAGCTGGAACCCACTTTTCCCACTCTGTTATCTCATTCTGTCAAAAACCCTTTTCTCCAATGCCAGGCACAAGTGAAAGTTGTTTTCAGGTATTCATGGGCACTGACTGCTTGAGTCAGAAATCACATTTCTACTTATAAATTTATCCTCTGAATTGAAGTACCACAGCAGAAAACAATGGTTAATAAACTTTCCAAATTTCTGATATACAACCTTTCCTAATTACTGATTATATGTTGCAATAAAAGCTGTTTAAATATTGATTGAAAAAGAGAAATTTGAAGAAGCATGCTGAAAACAAAGAGGTGTTCTACACAGGAAAGTGCTATTCCCCTAAGAATGTGCCCAAGTCCTACTCCAGTGCTAACTTGCACTTTGAGAGCACATTGGTGAATCCTGACACATTGGTGAATCCTGACGTGGCTGCAGAATTTTCAGTTCAATATGTTCAGCTTTTTGTGCATGTTTGTTTTAGTCTTTAGTAAACACATCAGTCACTCGAGAGACGGCTACTCTGATTTGATGGTGTGTACTTCTCCCATTGTGAATGAAAGGCAGCACATTGGCACCATGAGGAACATTTGTGCACTCGCATAAGTTTATTGTACTTATGTGACGCTTTGTCACAGAATAAAAGTAGAGAAGACCAAAGCTTATTTTGCACCTGTCTGTTGGGGGCCTGAGGCTGACCTCTGTGAGACTATCCATCACAGGCCTTCGATGGACTTACACAACATGCTACAATGCAGCCTGTAATGGATGGTAATACACAATACTTCCTATTGATATAATGATGTCTGATATCTCATATCATCAAATTATATATCACATTGTATAATACTATTATATAAAAATGTAGCTTCCCTTTTCCTAACTCGTCAGAGTTATTGCTGATCCAAGAATTGTGGACCGCCTTGACCAAGTCTGGTTTTTATTTTAATTTTATAATGGCTTAGAAATGGAAGCTTCATTTCCCCCTCATATGCCACGTCTCACTTTAAAGCAATCCGTGGGCAGGTGTTCTGCATGTGTCCATGTGTGAATGGCTATGAATCTTGTGTTCTGCCAGTTATTGAATACAGTGTGAGTAAATAGCTTGAGTAAAGAAAAAAATTTTCTTTACTATTTTCTTAAAAAAATGTGTAATACAAACTGCTTTAGGGAGGATCATTTACTCTCTTTTAGATGGTGACAACTCTAGCACTGCCTTGTATAACTATTGTGAAGCTTAATTGTGACAATTTTTATAACATACTTGTTCAGTGCTGGGCACACGGTAACTGATCAATAAATATTAGCTTTTGTTATTATTGCTTATAATGTCTACTTTGTTGCTGTTGTGCCTCATTTTTATCTAACATAAAACATTACAAAGAGGGGGGAATATAGACCTGGTGATCCTTTGGTACAGTTAATCCCCAGGAGTGGTAACTATTCTTACCATTTGACCATTTCTAAGCTGACAAATATACTATTTTAAAAATGTATTGGTTTAATTCTTTGTAGCAGCTGTATTATCTTGTTATTGGCTTGGGTTTGTAAAGCTGCCTCTCTTATTTCTCCTGAATTCCTCCTCAGGAGGGGCCTGTGACTCAGGATGCTAACAGGTTGGTAGTGTGACTTTCTTATGAACTCAGCCCTGAACCATACAGAAAGCTAGTTGTTCATGAACGAAGTTAATAAGGACAACATATTAGCAAACATCGTAGGTCCATATGCCAATTGTTGCCTCTGTAGTCTTTCTGAGGGACCATGCAAGCTTTCAGCGACTGTCAGTCTCCGGTTGAGATCTGGCTGCTTCAGTCTTTTTCTCCGAATAGAAAAGGACCAAGAGCACTAAGGGAGTATAGTATTTGGTAGTGTTTGTGTGCATGAATAGGGGTGGACATGTGCGTGGTGGGGGGAGAGAGAGACAAAACAGAGACAGACAGAGACAGACAGAGACAGAGACTGGATATAGCTTTTGAAGATAGAGGAGACCTTTCAGAAAGCCAGCAAGCTCCTTAATCTCATAGCTTTTTTGCTCCTGATAAATACAGGGATTTTGGTGTCAGCAGCAGTAACTGCAGCGTATGGCTCTCTAGAGGCTACAAATTTTTAGATGGAGAATTGCAGACTTTGGATGGATTCAGCCCTCATTCTGATAGAAGACTATGACTTTGGAAGATAAGGAAGGATATAGGATGTGAATATCCAGTGACACTGATGACATACAAGCACCAGAATCATTTTTCTAGATTGTGGTTTCATAGTATCATAGGTGTAATATTCTAGGAGGAAAAGCAGTGACGTTATAAAGACCAAGAAGAATATAGTTCTTGGAATATGTATGTAGCTTTTGGAATGTTTCTCACATTGAAAGAGATGGGAGGCATATCAAAAGCTTGATACCATAGGGGCTTGGGAAATAGGTCAGTGGAATAAGCACCTGCCTGGCAGGTGCAAGGTCCTGAGTTTGATCTCCAGTACCACACGCACACAAAAAACCCCCAAAATCCCCAAAACTTGCTACCATAGAAGATAATACATGAAGTACAGAAATAGCAACATAATAATACCTTGTAACATGTACATAGCATTTACACTTTCTGAAATGTTTTATGTAATCTCATGGGATTCTAACAGCAATTTTCTGAAGCATTCAGTATACGAGGATCCATATTTTCCACATGATGGACGCAAGTCTCTAAGAAGGTAAGACGTTTGCTTTAGACCAGCTAGCTATTAAGGAACAGGTCTGAGAGTGGAATCCAGACCTTTGATTATATCTGTAGTTCCATCTTCCCAATATTGTAGAATATACTAGTACTCTCTTAATATATTCTTTTTTTTTTTTTCCGGTACCGGGGATCGAACTCAGGACCTTGAGCTTGCCAGGCAAGCGCTTATGCCACTGAGCTATACCCCCAGCCCCAGTACTTTCTTAATAATAAGAATTAAAAATCTTCAAATTTGGTTGTTGCTTTCAGTTTTGGAAGTGTTCTTTGGAAATGCCTCCCTGGCTTCTGAATGAATGTCACTTGTTCAACTGGTTTTGAAAGTGTGTGATTTATATAACATGTGAGTTAGTCTCTTTCAGTTTGTTCAGGTCCAGTAACTTCCCTTTCCAGCTAGGTTTCTTCTTGGCTCTAGAATATGTAATTGATACTTCTAAGTCTCTGCTACTTCCAGACCCTGGGCCAAGAGTTTGCTGTAAGGTTACCTTGCTCCACATCATAGGATACATCAGGGTAGGCTAAGTGGATTCACCTCCAACAAATATGTCCCCTCATAAAAACTCAAGGTCTTCCAGGAAGATGGCATAGTAGTAAGAAGCAGAGAAAGAGCCTCTGAGATGAGCCATCCAGATACTGGAATATAGCAACTCAAGGAAGAGAAGAAGGAGAGAAGTGTGTCCCCTGGACCCTGGAAAGATCTGAAGGGAGAGCTGAAGCCCACAGGGAGAGCAAAGAGAGAAAACTCCAACAAAGAAAATTGAGATAGCATGCGGTACCTTCTCACTGAGTTGGGACTCATTGTGTGGGAGGAGTGGGTCAAACCTGCTGACACATGGTGATTGCTGGTGATCCCAGAGGTCTCCAAGGAGAGATACAGCAGTGTGACAGAGGAGTGGACATCATGGACTGCACTGGCTGGAGAGTGGACCAGATTTGGCCATCCAGCAGGAGAGGGCAATTGGTCCAGAGACATCCTGGAGGGGACAACTGAGTTTAGAACTGAGAACAACCGCTGGATCCACCCAGCAGCTCCCAGCTGAGTTTAAATCCAGTGAAGTTACACTACTGGCTGCAAACTGAACAGGTCTGGTTCCAGCCCCATAGTTAGAAACCCAGCTGAAATTTAAGGGAAATAAAGGTGCAGGCTCCCTGAGATTATCCACTACCCCACCATAGAGTTACTGCTGGGTTTCTGGGCTAAATCAACATGGATATGGACTTTCTTTCCACATGTCCACCAGTGATAGCAGAGACAAACCTTGGCATGGCCGTGTTTTTTCCCTCTTTCTCTCTATTCTTGTTTTTTCCCTCATAAGAAGTCAGGGACTCAGGGATACTTAAGTATCCTTAAGTATCCCTGAGTTTAAACTACTTCTCTCTCTCTCTCTCTCTCTCTCTCTCTCTCTCTCTCTCTGTTTCTCTCTCTACACTTCTTTTTCATCTCCTCTCCTCCCCTCCCCTCCCCCCTCCCCCTCCCCTCCCCCTCC
>PVLD010022222.1:0-29735 GCA_004027595.1 Dinomys branickii | reverse complement strand
GGCTTTCCCACGTCTCGCCCCGGCAGCCTGGTCCGCCCTACCACATCTCCCCCGGCATCTCAGAGAAATACGCCCAGTTTAAACTTCCCAGCCGAGGTCCCGGCATTCACGCTCGCCAAGTCTGTCTCGAGCTGGTGGTGTTTATTAAGGAGGTTCGCTCCCTTGCTGCTCACCTGGTCGCCATCTTCCCCGGAGCTCTTCGGTCTTTATATTCTTAGAAGTAATACTGTGGTCTGCAGAAACTCAGTACAGATAACATAGATCATTATAAAAATTTTAGCATAGATTTTTAAGTCTCTTTTGTACAGCTGTAAGTTTCTTTATTTTGTTTTTCTATTTTTGTTTTTTAACTATTGCATGTTTGCAATACAGAATGATCACATGGTTTGTGGGGAATTGCTACATGTGTATAACACATCTCAATTTTTAAAATGTTTTTGTTAGTATCTGTCTTGGTTACTTTTTTTCTCGTTGCTGAGACAAAATACCCGATGCCCAAAATGAATGAAAGAAAGGTTTGTTTGGCTTACAGTTTGCGGAGTTTTCAGTCCATACTTGGCTGGTTCTGAGGCACAGTGGCACATGGCAGAGGGCTGCAGTTCAGGGCAGCAGTACACAGCAAAGCAAAAAAAGGCAAGAAGGGAGGAATGGCCACCAGCAGCCTCCTTCTCTCCCTTACATATACAAACTGCCCACCCTAGGGCGGGTATAGCTCTCACACACATAATCCCAGCATTGGATCATGGATCAGTCATAAACTCTAAAAGCCACCATAATTGCATGAGGATTTGGGGGAACATGTGGACACAAACCATAACAGTACATATTTGTAGTACACAATGTTTATATTCCTTGAGGGAAAGTGGTACATGCACATAATATATCTTAATTCCTTTTCTAAAATTATTTTATGCCCTGCCCCTCCCCTCCTTTTCTCCTCCTTCCATGTCTTACTCTCCTTCCCATTTTCAAAAGATCTAGCTCCCTATTCCCTAATATCCATGTTTTATTTTGCTGTTCAATTATCTTATGGGTTTCTCAGATAAATCACTAGGTAATTAAGCTTGTATGTCTGATTTAGTTCATTTAACAGTATGGTGTCAAGGTTCATCCATTTTCCTACAAATGGCTTGAGTTTGTCCTTCTTTGTAGTTCAGTCATGGTTTATTGTCACATTTAGTCTTACTACATGCTAAACACTAAGCACGGACTGTCAGTCTTAGAAGTGATGAAGTGAGCCATTCATTAAAGGGATTCATCTCGGTGAAGTCAGTGAAGACTAGTTTAGATTTTGTCTTCTGCACATTGTCCTTCTAGAAACCACACTGGAAGAGCAGAAGGGCTCTCCTTACCTTAAATGCCTGGACATTGTATCATATCTACTCTTCTTTTAAGGGGTATAGGGTACTGAAAGGACTTGGGATGAGCTGCCAGGCACCATGAACCCCTTTCTTCATGCCCTTCCAGGTCAGAAAGCAGTCAAAATTACTATTCACCATCTCACTGAAATCCGATCCTGTCAGGTTTCTCAAATTGCATCTTGCAGATGTCACTGGCTTTAGTGGTATAATTCTTATTTGTTTGGTTTTCCTGAGTTTTACCAACAACCTATAGAACCCTAGAGTATACAGGATGCTTTATTTTTATTACATTTTATGACTGTAAAATCTATAATAAAGAGAAAAGAAAGTTCTAATTGTTAGGTATTGAAATCATCTTCTAAAAATACTATGATGTATTTACTAAAATTGCACTGAAATGAAATCAACATTGTATTCTGCATACTCTTTCCATATTTGTGTAGTCTTATTAAAAAATGTGAGCCAGGGATATTGTGTACTCTTATTAAAAAATGTGAGCCAGGGATATAGCTGAGCAGCAAAAGTGCCTGCCTGGCAAGCATAAGGTCCTGAGTTTGATTCCCAGTACAGAGAGAGAGAGAGAGAGAGAGAGAGAGAGAGAGAGAAAGGGAAAGAAAGTTAACCTCAGTCATTGGAATCAGCTACTATGAAGTTATTATTCCAAAAACATTGTAAGCTTGTCTTAGCTTGCTTAAGACTTTCCTTTCTTGTGCAAATCTTCTGCACATGACCACTATTTTTTAATTGCTCAGAAACACTAAAATAAAAATGAGAAGTTTCGGAGGCTCCAGCAATTTATTTCTACAGACGTCTTTCTGTTGCTTTAGAAGAGTGACAAGGGAAAAATATTTCTTAGCATCTTTGACAGCGACTTCTAATTCTTAGGGGAGTAGTCATGATTAAATGGGTTATGACAAGTGCCCTTTCACTGTTGGACCCAGACCTGAAGCCCAGCAGCAACTCAGGGTGGGCTGTGTCTCAATTCTATGGCCAACACTGTGTCACTCTTTGGTTTAGGGAATTGGAGCTTCCAAATCAGCACCTAAAATGGAATTCTAAATCCTATATTTTGCTAATTCCCAGTACTATGGCCCCCTTCCTATCCTTTTACTATGTGTGTGTGAATGTGAGTGTGAGTGTGAGAGTGTGTGTGTGTTGTGTGTGTTATACTAGAAAGAGATGTTATCCTGTGTCTTGTAGAGTGTCTCTGTCCAAAAGGAATAGGATGAGAGCCACATATATCAATTCTAAATTTTCAATTAGCAATATTTAAAAAATAAATAAAGTCAGGTAAGGCTATTTTAAATGATAGATTTTACTTAGCCAAGTATATAGAAAGTATTATCATTTCAGCATGTACCTAGGATAACAAGTTCCTGAGATGTCATTCTTTGTCAATGCTCATATTTGAGTGTGGCTGCATATTAGACACAGCACATCTCTGTTTGGACTGGCCACATTTCAGTGGCTCAGGAGCCACATGTGTCCTGTGACTACTGGATAGTCAGCCTACATCAGCACATTTATCCTTAATATAACAATATTCTGGGCCGAGGATATAGCTCAGCAGCACAAGCACCTGCCTGGCAAGCATAGGGTCATGAGTTTGATTCCCGGTACAAAAGAAAAAGAAAAACAAATTCAAACAATATCCCATTTGAAATTGCTGGCTTCTTATATTGCAGCTCTTAATCTGAATGTGGATCACTTCACAAAAGAAATTATGTGAAAAGAATTCCATAAATATTTTAATCTGGGTTCTAACACATGTACACATACATACATAAGTTAACATCTGGGCTTGAATGGCCTACCCATATGCCCTTCTATATAACTGAAAAACAAAGCACTTTCTGTCTACTATGCTTTCTGAAAGCCCATGTGTTCCTTGCCTGTGTTAAGCAGTTACCGTATTTAGTGTTGTCAGAGCTGCTGACTCACAGCCTGTGAACGGCCCTGATGCCCATAGTAACTGTCTGACAGAGAGCCAATAATGGCTGCCCGCAGCCTCTGAAAAGCTGACCTTGTAACAACATCCACATTCTTCTGGTTGCTTTTGCTGACATACTCTTAACTAAAAACTGTTTTCAAAACAGAGGTAGAGCAAAGTATTGAGCTTCTAGAAGCAATTGTACTTCAGGTCACTAAATTATCTGAGTGTGTCAAGACAGGCAAAACAGCAAAGAAATGAATACACTCAGGAACTGTCCTTGAAAGCCAGCATTTAAACTACAGGCGTGTCATAGTTGCGGACAGTGATCGAAGACAACGTGGGCATCCAAGTGAATTAGACCTGTCACGAGAGCTACTGGTTGGCTTTCTCAGGATCCTTTATTGCTTCTGGATGACCAAACTATTTGAAATTCAATTCATATTCTCAAAATTTTGAAATTTATCCCTTTCTCTACCCTAAAAGTACATCCCTGAAGTAAAGTTTCTAAACAAAAGACACAAGATGCTCTCCATTAATTAATAAGTCCTAAGATACTATTAAATACTTAAAATGGGGATCAGATTAACAGTACCTTCTAGACACCGCTCTAGTTAGTGGATAATTTGATCACTGACATGACACCCACACAAAATTCAATATCTACCTTCCAGCCAACAGCATGCCCTTGCCTTCCACTAGAGTACAGGTTTTTAGATTCTGCTGTTTCACTGGTGTCAGGATCTAGAACTCTTGTATTTTTAAAGCCTGTGTCTAAGCTTATTTCCCTATGTACTTTTTCTGTTACATTTTACCTTAAAATCCAAACTACATTGACAATAAAATGACCTCAGGGTACATATCTCACACAAAATAGCCAGAAAATATTTTACTGGCCTTAGTGATGAGTGATGAGCTTCACATAGGTGAAAGTTTTCAGTAAACAGAACCAATGAGCATCAAGCTATTGTTTTGGCTTAAACCACTGAAGAGCAATGCAGGACCCTCTCTCTAGTTCCCACCAGTGTGGGAATGGCGCAGAGAACAGTCAAATCCAAACTTCAAAGATTCATGAACTCAGAGGGAAAAAGAAAATATACCTTGAGAAAAAAAGATGTGGCAGCCTGAAATGCTTACCAGCACTTAACCTCACCAGGAGTGCAGCAGCTGCAAGCTGACCAACTGGACGATCTCTTGTAAGAATCTGGATTCCCACGCTAATGTTGAGCACAGGAAGTGTGGCCATCATGGACACAGGACTCCCTGACACCATCAGGGAGAGCACCTGCCTTTAAATAGCACACACTGTCTTCCTTTCAACTCTGTCACTCCTACGCTATTGCTTTTCTAACCCTGAGACCAAAAATCATGTGCCACTTACCATCAAGCTTGTCTTGTTGTTTCCTTATTGTTCAGAAATGGATATTTGCTGTTCTCAGGTATAAAAGGTGACCAAAATTATTACATTAAAAGACACATAGCATCAGCCCACTAATCCTACCATTCTTGCCAGTTTCTGAAGCAGTTCTGGAAGTCCTATGAATGAGTGTGTTTATGAGATGTGATCAAAAATACAGTGAATGCTGCTATCAAGTGTCATCCAGTGAAAAGCAGACTAATGAAAACATGAAAATGTGCACTCACCCACCTTCTTTACCAGACTTCCCACCTGTTTGACTCGTTGATTTTCCTCAAGGTAAAAGTGATCGTGAAAGATAAACATTTTTAATCGGTTCAAGATCTCAAGGCAGCCATGAGAGTGCAGCTAAAGACACTCACAGTGCGAATGTCCAGAACTGCCTCATAAAGTGGCAAGAACAACAGAGAAGTGAGTTCGAAGCAAGGGGTAGTACTTTGGAGGGGGGATTAGTGCTAATATGTCTTTTACTGTAATAAATTATTTAATTAAACATACACATATTTTTCTATCATACCTCATATAGTTCCACAGATGCGACAAAAAGAACAGACTAAGTAATCCCCTTATGATGTCAGAGAAATGAAGAAAAAGCACATTTCTTTGTGGGAGTAAAAATATTTATCAGGGTACCATAGGCAGGCACAGTGTACCTGGGTCTCCCTGACTTTCATTCAGCTGCTTCCTCCTAAAAGGTCAGCTGGATGCCCTGAGTTTCCTATCATTCAGTCACCATGAAGTACTTGCTTGTAAGAGTGAAAATATACACGCATGGACATGTGCATGCACAAACATGTTTGCCCTTGAAGACACACACACACACACACACGCACACTTCATGCTTCACTGAGGCAAATACCTACTTACTCTTTTTTCCTCTTACAATTCATTTCCTTGAATTCAGTTTTCTTAACAAAGTGATAAAACCTGGAGGACATAAATTGGAAATGTCCCAAATTCTAAAGAAAAGACATTTCTGAAAGTGTTTGGTTCAGGTCTTAACCAAAAGAAGTCCATGGGGCTGCTTGGCTATAGAGTAACCATGTGATAATGCCTATTTCCCAAATGTGGTGTGTCAGGCAACAGGTTAGAGATTGGGAGATTTGGGAACCCAGCCAAGATACCATCTCTCTTCTATCACCTCTAGCGTTAACCACCAAGAAATGTCTCTCATGACTGACTACTCAAGGACGTGCAAACTCAACATACAAGAGGTAAAGGATATTTGTACTCAACATAGTGGAAAAATAATATATTGTAAGTAGCTTTTATTCACAGAAGAAATGTGGAACTTAACTTTGGATTTGGGTAGAGTAAACAAATCCCAACAGCTGGTACTATGATTTATTCATATCATTGCTTCTTGAACTCAAAACAAGAGAAAATTTAAATGTTTGTAATCACATTTAACATCTGTTGGGTATACTGCATGTGAGACACTGTGCTAAAAGATCTCCTTTAATCCTCAGGAACAATTCGGTGAGGAAAAACCTGAACTTTTTCCTATTTTAGAGGTCTAAAAATAAGAATACAGGGCTTATGTGTAGATGAGTCACTTGCTCGATATGATATAAAAATTAAGTCAATAATAAGGAGTTACCCATGGCTTTGTCTGACCTAAGAGTCTCCACTCATCAACCTTAATATAGTCCCTTCTTTCTCAAGAAATGGTTCGTTTATGTCAATATTATTTTAATGATAACTTTTTTTTTTTTACCATTTTCACTATGTGGACTTCAGCACAGGTGGCATAAAAGTAATAGTAAAAAGCTGAAATTTTGTTATAAACAATGTGCTGCATACAAGAAACACATTTAACTCAAAGAGAAATTTATAGACTGAAAGTCAAAGGATGGAAAACAAGACTTCATGTGGTAGGAACCCCCCAGAAAAGCAGGGGTAGCTATTGTATTTGGAGATAAAGTGAACTTCAATCCAAGACTGATCAAAAGAGTCCAAGAAGGTCGCTAGATACTTTTTAAGAGAAAACTCCAAGAGGAAAACATAAAAATCATAAACATATGCACCAAATACCAGTGCACCCAACTATATAGAACAAATAGTAATGAACATGAAAAATCAAATAAGCACTAACACAATTGTAATGGGGAACCTCAAAATTCCACTTCCACATATAGAAAGATCAACTAGATAATAAGACAACAAAGAAATAACAGAAATGAACCAAACTTGTGAACAAGTGGATTTAGTAGATGGCAACAGAGTATTCTACCTCACAGCATCAGAATATACATTCTTCTCCGCTGCAAATGGGATGTTCTCTAAAATAGATCACATATTAGTACATAGAATTTGCTTAAATAAACTCAAAGAAATTGAAATTATCCCATGATTATTATACGACTATACTTCAATGAAATTGAAAATCAATGGCAAAAGAAACCACAAAATCTACATAGACATATGGAAATTAAATAACACCCTCCTGAAGAACCAATGGATCAAAGATGAATGAAAGAAGAAATTAGAGAATTTCTACAATTAAACAGTAATATGGATACAACATACTGGAATTTATGGGTCACAATGAAAGCAGTCCTTAGAAGGAAATTTATAGTACCAAACTCTCTTATTAGGAAAACAGAATGAGTTCAAATAAACAACCTAATGTTGAACTTAAGACTTATAGAAAAAGAACAAATCAAGCCCACAGTTTGAATGATGGAGAAAATGATCACAGCAGAAATTAATGCAAATGAGACTACAAAAACAATATAAAAAAATCAAATGAAAAGGGTAAAACACATCCTCCAGAAATTCAGATCTTTAATACCTACATTGAGAACCTTTATTCTAATAAGATGGAAAACATGGAAGAAATGGACAGGTTCCTAGATACATATGAATTACCAAAGCTTAATTGAGAAGATACAAAAATCCTAAATGATCCAATATCAATCAATGAAATCAAAGATGTAATTAATAATTTACCAACAAAAAAGCTCAGGTCCTGGTGGACTCACTGCTGAATTCTACAAGAAGTTTAGAGGAGACCTAATGCCACTGTGCCTCAAACTCTTTAATGGAGTTGAAAAGGAAGCAACACTCCCAAACTCATTCCTAGAAGCAAGTATTACCCAAATACCAAAACCAGAGAAGGATCCAACCACAAAAAGAGAACTCCAGGTCAATTTCCCTAAGAAATGTAGATGCAAAAATTCTCAACAAGGTACTGGCAAAAAAATGTGGCAAATCATCAAAAAGATTATACACCTTAACCAAGTAAGATTCATCCCAGGGATGCTGGAATGGTCAACATGTGCAAATAGAAAAATGTAATATACCATATCAACAAAGCCAATGACAAAAATCACATGATCATATCAATAGACCCAGAAAAAGCATTTGACAAAACCCAACACCCATCCATAATAAAAACCCTGTAGAAAATTAGACTACATAGTCTGTATCTCAATCTGATAAAAGCCATCTATGACAATGGTCAAAAACTGAACGTTGGGCTGGGGATATAGCTCAGTGGAATAAGCACCTGCCTAGCAAGCACAGGGTCCTGAATTCCATCCCCGGTACCGCAAAACCAAAAAAAAAAGACAACAACAAAAAAAACTGAATGTTTTCATTCTAAAATCGAGAACAAGACAAGGATGTCCACTATCACCAGTCCTACTGAGTATAGTTCTGGAAACATTAGCCAGAGCAATTAGACAAGAGAAAGAAAAGTAATAAAAATAGGAAAAGAAGAAATTAAATTATTATTATTCATGGATGACATGATATTCTACATGAAACCCCAAAACTGCACCAAAATGGTTATTATCTAGATTTAATAACCAAATTCTGCAGTGTAGCTGGAAACAAAATCAACACTCCGCTGGGCATGGTGGTGCATGCCAGCAATTCCAGTACTCATGAGGCTGAGGCAGGAGGATCACTGTGAATTTGAGGCTAGCCTGAACTGCATAGTGAGACCCTGTCTCAAAAAGACAAAAAAAAAACAGAGTCAACTCTCAAAAATCAGTACCGTTCCTGTACACAAACAACAAACTCACTGAGAGAGAAATTAGAGAAATCATGCCTTGCATAATAGCATCAAAAAATAAAATACTTAGGAATCAATATCATAAAGGAAGTGAAAGAGCTCTCTGTTGAAAGCTACAGTACTTTGAAAAAGTTGATAAAATTATCAGAAAGTGGAAAGATATCCCCTGCTCTTGGATGGGAAGAATTAATATAGTGAAATTGGCCACAATACCAAATTTTTACATAGATGTAATGCAATTCCAATCAAAATACCAATAGGATATCTCATAGAATTAGAGAAAACAACCCTAAAACTTACTTGGAACCAGAAGAGATCTAGAATAGCAAAAAAAAAAAAAATTCTGGGTAACAAAGATAATGCCAGAAGCATCACAATCACTGACTTAAAATTATATTACAAAGCTACTGTGATAAAAAACAGCATGGTACTGGCAATAAACCAGACCCAAAGATCAACAGACCAGGTTAAAAGATGGAAAAATAACTCCAAACACACTCAGCCACACTATCTTTAACAAAGGGGCCAAACACCTTCTTGGAAGAAAGATGTCCTTTTTAACAAATGGTGCTGGATAAACTGACTTTCCACATGCCAAAGACTAAAACTAGACCCATGTCTCTCACCATTCACTAAACTTAAATAAAAATGGGTCAAAGACCTAAATATCAAAACAGAAATACTAAATCTACTGGAAGATAACATAGACAGAACACTTGAAGAGATAGCTGTAGGCAGACTTCATGAATAAAACCTTGATCACATAGGAACTGTCCCAAAGAATCAACAACTGAGATCTCATCTTAAAAAGCTTTTGCACAGCAAAAGAAATCACCAACAGAGAGAAAAAATTCTACCCACAGAATGTGAATTTTTTCACAACTATTCCTCAAAGTACTAATGTCTAGACTCTATAGAGAACTTAGAAAAATTAGATTTCCCAAATTTAAGGACTCAGTTCTAAAATGGGGCACCTGAAATGCATAGACACTTCTCAAATAAAGAAATAGAAATGGTAAATAAATATATAAAAATATTTAACATCACCAGTCATTCAAGTGATGCAGATTAAAACAATGCAGAGATTTTATCTCACTCCAGAAAACAGTGTCTGTTATCAAGAAATCAAACAATAAAAAATGTTGGTGAGGCTGTGGGGGGAAAGGAACTCTTCTCCATGATTGGTTATGAGTATAGATTGGTGCAACCACTGTGTAAATCAGTGTGGAGATTCCTCAGAAAATTACAACTAAAGGTTCCACTTGACCCCATTCCCCTTCTTTGTGTTATCCTAAAAAAATTAACAGCATCTAACCCAACAATATGTGCATGCCCATGTTTTTAGCAGCACAGTTTGTAATAGCCAAACCTTGGAAACGGCCCAGATGCCCATCAGCCAGTGAATGGATAAAGAAGATGTGATTTTTTTTACAATGGAGTGCTGCTCAGCCTTAAAGAAGGGTAAACTTGAGGCATTTCTAGGTAAATGGATGCACCTTGAGACCATACTCTTAAGTGAAATCAATCATATACATATATGTAAATACTACATTGTTTCTCTGATATGAGAAACTGAATATGTAATATGTAAATAAAGCCAAAAATATATACTAGATATTGGGAAATAGGAAGAAAATGTTTAAATGGGAAGGGGAGCTAGAGAGGGAAGAAAAGGAAAGAAAGGGAAGGAAAAGAAAAAATGAGAAAAGAAGAAAAAAGTGGAAACACAGCTTTTGTAAATAAAGAGGGAAGAGATGTTGAAGGGAGGGTAAGGGAATGGGAAAACAAGAATCAAGATGCATTATGTAAAGGTACAAATTCTCTATGATGATTGTGATCGTTATGTATAATTATAATGTACCAATAAATGTAATTATTTCTTTTTAAAAATCGCTGAAACCTTATTACAAATCAGGGCAGTGCCACCACATTTGTCTGATAGTTATGTTCTTAATCCAAGCTATAAAATCATACAGTAAAACACAAAACAAGCAAACAAACAAAAACCCATTCTATTAAATCTTGAAACCTTAATGCACATCTTTGAGAGCTGGTGCTTACAAATGGAAAGTTCTGACACAGTATTTCTAAAATGTATTGAGCTACAACAATTGTCCCCAAGTGTGACTGTTTGGGCACAAGCTGGGTCCACCGCTTCTTTCATGGGACAACATGTTTACTTGAAAGAAAACTGGCAAACACTATGCAGACATAGGAATTTGGAAACTGTTTTCTTGGAAATTAATGAAGTGAGCTTGATACTTCAGGAAAAAAATAACACACAAATTTCTGAGTATGATAAAACTCAAACTTTCCCGCAGAAATTAGATTTTGAGAAAGCTTGCCTCTGCCACTATGAGCTTGACAGCTTCCCAATGCCCCAAATACTTTTCTGAGGCTGATATTAACAAATAACAGTTTTTATCTATTGAAAGTGAAACATGTTGTCATTCGGAATATTCCCAGTACCCAGTGAACCAATCGTTTCCACCTGGACTGGACACCTCAGCAAATACATAATGTTATACAATCATGTATAGATTTTTAAAACTGTACAAAACCTAAGAACAGTAATGTGATAACAATAATGTAAGAACAATACCAAATTTTAATGTAATGAATTACTCAAAGTTCCTTGGTTGATTTCAGATTCCACATTGCAACTCACTTTACAGGAACAAACATTGTTGAGAGTCAGTGTTGTATCATAGACAAACTTCCACATTAATCTGAGAGGCTATGATAACACATAGCTATTTCAAACTGTATATCTGTGTGCGTCTGGGGTTTCTTTGTATTCTTCAACTCAAACAAGATATTAAATAGATTAAATATGGAAGCAGATTTTTAAAAGCAGCTATCTTCTATCTACCATGTTACTAAGTTTACAAATATATAAAGTCATGCCATATTTCTCATCAAATTTTTGCTTTGGAAAATATTGCTATTTTATTATTTGTCCTATACACAATATGTTCATCATTGTTATGTAAATGAATTTATAAATAAACACTTACATTTCTAAGGTTTGCACAGCTACTGAGACAGGAGAATCATAACTTCAAAGCCAGCCTCAGAAATTATGAGCCAGAACCTATCTCAAATTGAATTTCAAAAATTGGAGTGGAGATGTAGTTCAGTGGTGGAGTGGAGTGCTAGCCTAATGAGCATAAAGGTCCTAGGTTCAACCTCCAGTACTGGAAAAAATTTAAGTTTTACCTCCAATAAGGTAAATATAGATGGAGTGCAAACATTAAGGAAATTCTTTGGGGTTTCAAAACAGTTTGAAAACCTCTAATATATGGTATGTGTTGCCTTTTTATTTTAAAGAGAAAAAATAAAAATCACAATAGAGTTTTAAAACAGGTGAATAGGAGAGTTACAATAATTAATACATTGCATATTGCTGTCTTCACAGTACTTATTCAGGGTACAAGATATAGGCACAACATCCTGTGCAAACAACATTAGTGCAAGCCTTTCTTTTCAATGAACTAAGAGAAACTATCGGTACAGCTATCTTGACTATCTTGTGTATAAATCTTTTTTTCATTTTCCCTTCCTTCCTTTCTCCTTTCCCCCAACACAGTCCAAGATGTGCAATAGATACTGTGAATTGGAAAGAAATTGTTCACAAGGAGAGAGAAACTGTGATAGAATTGCTTTTTTAATTCCAGAGTAGTTTGACAATTTACTGATACCAAATTAAACGATGTAACTTTTATCTTCATGTTTAAAGGCCCATGGGAAAAAAGTGCCCCATGGAAGGGCAAGGCCTGAGCAGAACTCAGAATTCAGTGTTTCTGCCGCTCTGTGACTTTCATAAAAAGTGTATCCTTGCTTAAGAAAATATCCATCCATATTTTGCACATGAATATCTTTTCAGGAGAAACAAGGTGTGTGTACATTGCAAGAAGCAACAACCACAACAAAAAACTACAAATCTGGTTTTCATATCAAATAGTTTGTCAATGAATTGCATACAAATAACTGTCATGTCTGCATATGTGTTATTTTGTCAGAATAAGCTTTATGCTTGGATTTTTATGCATAGGAGAGAAGGGTGATTTTCCATGTAATATGGAATTCCATATGCCTAGTACAAGTTTAATTAGAGATATTTGTGGGAGGCGCGGTACTCTGCTTGCAAATACTCACTTTCCTCTTTTTTATCTTTTTCATTTTTAATGTAACTGACAAAAGTTCTTATGAAATCTCTTTTATCTGCTTTTTAAAATGTGGCTTTTCTTATAGCCAGTTTCACCACTTTCCTTTAGCCTTCTTTTATTATTTTCAAATTGTTTTGATTTTTAGATATTGGTAAAATCAAACACTGTTACATCAGATAATACTATATCATTCATCTCTTAGAACTATGTACTGGACTTTTCCATCAAATAAATGAACATTAAACTGTGAGCAAGATCTTGAAGGTCATACGTTTGTGGAGAAATTTCAGTAGAATATCTGATATACCTGCATATGAAGAATTAAAAATCTGTCTTTTAAAAATTAATTGGATTAATCTTTGACCTATTTTTACTTAGCTTCAAAATTCAATTTAATATTCTTTTTGATCAATTTGATAGTAGCACTGACATATAAGAAACAAAAGATGGAGATTGGGCAAACATTATTATCCTTGTCAGCAAAAATATGTCATTATTTCTGCCTTACTTGCCATTAACTTCAACACAGAAAGTTAAAGGTTTAATGAGTTCATGTCTGTGGAGTGGCATTTGCGTGTACTTAGCTTTATTTGCATATTGTCCTAGTTGCAGTCATATCTGGAGATTGTATGGAAGAAAACTTATAGTACTGTACTTAAATTTAGTGTTTTAAAAAAATTAGTGTTTATATAAGTGAAATTCTCATTAGTTTCATACTTACATGTTCCTAAAAGATATAAAATGAGACAATGATTCCCTTTAAAATGTTTTTGGAGAAAATTACTTCAATTTTTCTGGTATTTGGAGATACTTAGGTTTTACACAGATACCTGTTTTGTAAAAGTAGAATAATGGCCTTACCTTAAAATGTAGCAGAAATACATTCTGTATGACCATGAATGTTTATAAAGTATATGCGTGAAATAAAGAAGTATTCAGGGACCTCTGGTGTCCTATATCTACACATGTGGACTTACTTAAGTACAAGCAGCCATATATAATATATATAATGTGTCATCATATATATGTATATGAACTGGAATTAAATATGTAAAATCTGCATAGAGATTTCCTCTGTACCATAATATGGGTGCTCATATTTTCTTCATAATTTATCATATTTTCTACCTTTCCTGGAAAGAAAGACAATGACTTAAAAAAAAATACTTAACTCATTAACTTTCCGGCCAGCTTTAGACTACTTTAAAATAAACTTGCTTCTCTCCTAAATACTAACATGTAAGTGAATTATTTGTATAGTTCTCAGTTTTCAAAAGAAAAGTTGTGCATAAGCACACAAGTTATTCTTAGCAGTTGAGCTCCTCTGCTGAGCTTTCCCAGATACAATGCAAGTCATTAAACACATCATATCCGGAAAATGTTCATTTATGATTCAGATGTCATCTGGGTAGGCTACTGCCTTAACCTTATAATTAGATGCACCAAAAGTAACACAAAGGCAGACCCTTGGGGGAAGAAAAACGCTGTGCAAGAAACAAAATTGAGAGATCCTTTTAAATCACCCTCTTCCTTCTCAGCACCATTAAAGCGGTTAACAGAATACCCAACTAAACTCATGTTGATAGGCAAGTCATCATATTTTTAAAGAATTCCTGAGTGACAGCAGGCCTCTGGCTTTATGCTATAAAAAATGCCTACAATCGCTACTGAATGTGTGTGTCCATTCCTTTCAACAGCTATTTTGTCCAAATGGTTTTCCCCCTGTCTTATCATACTTTAACCTAAGTCATGAAGAGTGACTTTTTTAAATCCCTGTTGATAAACTATCAAGAGTAAAACAGAACTGTCTGCTACCATCTTCTACTTGCTCAGATATCTCCTTGCTGTCATGCATGTCAGCAGCTGAAGACATGAAGCACAGTGGTGGCTATACTTCACCTGTTTACATGTCTAGAGCCCCAGAATGGTGGAATATGCTCATGTTTGCACAACCATAGGGCTGTGATTGGATGGGGAGACATTACAGCTATTCAACCTCCCTCTGACATCTGGCTAATTTTCTGACTATTTCACCAAATGCTTTAAAACTTCTCAGAAATGAAGTGGTCACACTGCATAGGAGCCAATGTAGCCAGTCTCACCCACCCTGCTGGTGGCAGGAGAGGTCCACCTGACTTGTGATCCTGCCCATCCTGAGGGCCACATGGTCTGCACAAGACCAACATAGTTACAGCCTCTTTCTCCTGGGTGCCTGAAGTAAGAATCTTTGCCCTTACCCGGAGTTATGTATAGATATGCAAGATATTCTTGGTTTTCTGACTCAGTTTTGTGTAAATGAGAACAAGTCCTTGAAACAGACAGAATTCCAATTGTCCCTCGGCACCGCTAATCTCTCGTGTTTAAAGGTCCTCACAGGCCGCCTTACCAGCAGTCTTCTGACTGATTCTGATGTAATATCCTGCATCTGGGGTGATCCTCACTTTAACCCAAGAGCTTTGAATTTTACTTTCACTTCCTAAGCCACTTTGATATTCTTAGGCCAATAATTAATTCTCTGGTGCAATTATCTGCACAAACTCGTGCCACAATTCCATGAAAGAACCTCTTGAAAACACTCTGAGTTTTGTGTTTGCTAATGTCCATCAAGCTATCACTTACTCAAACAAACATTAACTGAAAATTATTATTCATCAGTAAAGAGGATGCACTAGAGATGACAAAGGAATAAGCAGGGTAGTTCCTGTCCTCAAGGTGTATATATTCTTATGGAAAGATAAGAAAAAATTATGATAATGTATGATAACCCATGGTAGCAGATGCTGTAATGGAGGAGCTCAGTGGATAGTGTGGCAACACCAAGGAACAGAGTATGGGAGAGATGTGAAGAGGAGAGCTGGGAGGTACAGTGAGGAAGTCAGCATGTGATACAGAGTTTGAGGAAACTTCACAAGGGGACTCAGGTTTACCTTGAGCAATGCAGAGGTCTGGACCAGTTTCTGATGGGGAGACATTACAGATGTACAGCCCCCCTTTGAGATCTGACTAATTTCCTGATTATCTGGCCAAAGACTTAAAAGCTAACACTAACCATCTGGACCAATTTCTGATATGATTTGGACGGGGTTATCTGGGTGGGTGTTCGAGGATATTCCTGTGTTGGAGGGTGTTCAGCAGCACTCTGGCCCCTACCATTGGGTGTGATGCCAGCTATACCTACCCGCCCAATCACAGTTGCCACTAGACACTGACAAAGGTCCCTAGGGGTTAGAGCAAGATTACCTCCAGTAAAAAACACCATTATGAGAGGAAATGACTTGTCCAGGTAGGAAGATGGCAACCGGGTAGGCAGCAGAGAGAGAACCTCCCAGAGGATTACCACCCAGACAATGGAATATAGCAATATGAAGACAGAAAGGAGAGAGGTGTGTACCCTGAACCCAAGAAGGATCTGAAATGGGAACTGAAGCCCTAGGAAAGACCAAGCAAAACCTCTCCTGGAGGAGAGAATCAGAGGGCCGCCACGGCACAGTCGGAGGGAGAAGAGATGGAGAAAGAGGAAGCCACTGCTTCAAACACACTCTTGGCCCAAGCCCTCGTTCCAGCAATCGCAGCTTCAGCTTCGGAGACCCACGCTCATGGAAGCCTCCTGACTCGGCCAGGGGAGAGCGGAGTTCCAAGAGCTGGTCCAGGTCTGGAGAGGAGAGGGCACAGCCAGGAAAAGAGGCAATGGTGGTTGGGAACTGTTGTCAAATCCAGTGTGAGGATGAGAGGTTGCAACAGCCACTGAAGCGGAGTCCCCGCCCTGCAGCAACCTTCCTAATCAGCACCTGGAGGCAAGGTGGAGCCAGAGCAGCCAGTACACATCCCACTACACCCAGCTCTATGCCTGCCTCGAGGCTGTGGCCTCCTGCCTCTCCACTGTGTGGGCGGCTGCCAGTGGGGAGCAGTGGGGTGCATCGGCAGCGACATCAGAGCCACAGCAACTCCCAGGGATCCAGCCAAGGAACAAACGGGAACTGGAGCACAACAGCAAGAGAGAGCTGCAGATGGAGGTGGATCACACGGCCCCACGCCCTTCTCACTCCATCATCAAGCAGGAAGCATGAACTGAGTTACCGGGCTTCAGCTCCCACCCTGAACGCCCTCTGTGAGCACCTTGAGCCTTGGTGGCCTGCGCAATCACCACCTGTTCCTGACAGCAATGGGACGAGTCCACAGGCTTCAGGACTTACCCCAAACTACTAATACGAGCAACAAGAGTGTCTCCATACTGCTTGCATATATGAACCTTGTATGAACCCATGGCGACCGGGTAGGCAGCAGAGAGAGAACCTCCCGGAGGAATGCCACTCAGACATAGGAATATAGCAACATGTGAAGGACAGAAAGGAAAGAGGTGGGTATCCTGAACTCGAGAAGGATCTGAAATGGGAACTGAAACCCTCGGAAAGACTAAGCAAAACCTCCTCTGGAGGAGGGGATCGGAGATCTGCCATGGCGCAGTCGGAGGGAGACGAGACGGAGAGGGAGGAGGTTGCCGCTCCAAGCACACACTTGGCCCATGCCCTCGTTTCGGCATTCGCAGCTTCAGCTTCGGAGATCCATTGCCCAGCTGCAAGGGGTGGGGAACGGTAATGCTGGAGATCAGGAGGAGGTGGGAGGAGAAGAAAGGGCCTCTGGCATCAAGGCAACGGGACAGAGCCAAAAGGGTCACAGAGGGCGCCCCAATGGGGGCGCATGCCCCGCGGCTGCTCTGCTGAGGGCCCTGCAGCTGCTCCACAGTGGGCCCCGCAGCTGTGCCACAGTGGGCCCTGCGGCTGCTCCGCTGTGGGCCCCATGGATGATCCGCAGTGGGCCCCACAGCTGCTCCGCTGTGGGCCCCGCTCAGGGCACCTCAGGGACTGGACCCGCCCCCACCCATAGCACGGCAACAGGGTGGAGCCGGGTGGTCCGCTGTGAGCATATGTGCTTTCCCACCTCCAACCATGGCAGTTCGTATACACCCATGTATGTTATAGTATAGTCTGAGGCAGCTATATCTCTTCCCAAGGCGAGAGTCCAAGGATATAGATAAACCCAGGAGTACAGTTATTATCACAGGGAAGATAACTGATTGAGTGGTAGGGCAACAGATATGAGGGAGGAGAAAAATTGAATGATCAAATGGGCCATCATCTGTGTAACTGAGTAACAAAGGTGAAGGTAACATTATGTAGGACAGCATGCAGAGCTAATTCCCTTCTATGTTCTCTATAATTCTGTGTTTCCTCAGTCGTTTTTGTATTAACAGAAGTGAAGATAACTTTATATTATACAGCATCTAGTGCAAATTCCCTACTATCTTCTCTATAATTTGGTATTTCCTTTAATGTTTTTGTGTTAACTAATGTGAAGATAACTATGTAATACAACATCCAGTTCTAATTCCCTACTATATTCTGTATAACTGTATTTTTTGTATTGTTTATGGCTTTTCTGGTTCATATGTCTCCATTCTTTTGTCTTTAAAATAAAATTAGAAAAAAAAAAAGGAAAAAAGAAAAAAAAAAGACAGTAATACAATGTGGTCAAGTGGTCCTAGTTCCTTCTCTTCCCCAAAACATCAGAAGGGGCTTCAAACTGTTCCTTCTTCTGTTCCAGCCTCCTCACTGTTAAAGAGAATTTTTCTGCTGCTGTGCTTGCACAAGAGGCTTGACAAGAATCCTGAGCTCAGCTTTAGCACTGGGGTGAAATCTCAGCATGCATTTTGTGAAAATGGCAGCACATACTCATGCAAAAGAAGAAAAAAATACAGGAACTATTTAAGTCTTGTGGAAGTTATTTGGACATGTAGTTACTGCTTCTGCAAAGGCTATAATCATTCCTAACCAAACTCGCTTCATAGCTGCTACAATTTATATCTACCAACAGTGTCAAACACCAGAAATGACCAAGCTTTGCATGTTTATGAATGCAGCATGGCTCTCCAGCTCTGCATTACTGACAGGCATCCATTTGCAAATCTCTGGTCACCATTATCTCTAATTCAGGAATCTGAAATTTCTTCCCATCCTCACATCTGAAATCTATTAAGCTGAACTCACAAAACTCCAGTTCCCCTAACATGACTATCAGAAAAGGAAAGCCTGAAGAGTAAATCCTGGATATAACCCTTTTCATTCCTCCCTTTAGTATGTCAGCCACGCATTTGTGAATAATAATGAAAGAGATAAAACATCTGATTGGGTTCCTTTTTTCCCCCAGGGTAACTGGAAGCCCTGTGAATTCTTCAATTGTAATGAAATTATTTTCAGTGTCAGGCTGTTAATAAGAATAAGAGGAACAGATTGAGAGAAATATTTATAAATAAAGAAGGTGACATTTAACATAAGAAAAACAACCTAGCAGGGTTTCTCCCTTACTATATTCATGTTATTTAATTTCATACTTCAGCTTTTCTTTTTTCTAAGACATACATAAATAAAACCACCATGTATAAGCCTTACTCTAACTAGCATATCTTTGTGATAAAAATAAAATCTTAATTTCTCCTTAGATTCAAATTTACTGACAACCTCAACTATTACACCCATTCACAGGTTTGTTCACGCAATAAATATTATGGTAGACCTGCTGTGTACCAGCCATCATTTTAAGTAACAGTGGTACAGTGGCAAACGTAGTTCTTGCCTTTGTAGAATTTATCATATAGTGTGAAGAGACAATGAATAAATAAATCATTTAACAGTGGAAGTGCTGTGCAGCAAAATATTTCAAGGTAACCCACAGAGAGTGAAGACTTGGTGCTTCTTTAGGTTGGAAGATCCTTAAGGGCATAGACATGAATAACAACATGAATATTAACTATACTTCCATTCGTATTTGATTAGTTTCTATGAAATCAGGGCCAGAAGTGATCGCCTGTTCTATCTTTATATAATGAATGAATGTGCCTCCTCAAGTCTCACCTCACAAGTGATTTTAAACCTCTAGATTGAGTTCATTTTATGATGGGCATAGCTTTTTATGAGGCCCGTTCTCTTTGTATGTGCTCTAATTTGATGGAGTTTTATTAGCAGGCAAAAATCTACATATTGCATCTTCCATCTATCCTATGTGCCTAAATTATGGCACCCAAAGTAAACAAAGTAATTCTTTCTCTTCTGGTAGTCAGTTGTAAGACATCCACAGACTAACTCTAGTCCAAACCTTTCTAAAAGTTTCTCAGAGAGCTAAGTAAAGAAGACAGTGTTTTTATTTTATCCCAAGACATTAAATCTTAACTTCTAGTCACACTAAAAATTCTAGGAGAGCTAGCCTAGAATTTAAGTGAGCAGGCCTGAAATTTAAATAAAAACTTAAAGAGAAAAAGATAGCCCTTCCTATGGCCCCGCTCAGTGTTCCTGTAGAATTTTGCTTTGCAGGTGTCCAGGCATTGGCGGCTTTAGTTCATTGGCAGTTTCAGAGGCAGCCACCATCAGGTTCGAGAGTAGAAAAAATTGCCGGTATCCAGTTCTGTATACTCTGGTAGTGCCACGGGAAATAGAAGCCCAGAGTATAGAGATGGATCTGTCTCCAGATTAGACAACTGCTCCTGATCACTGCTGGTGAAATACGGGCTAAAACTGGGGCCACGCTGTGGTACAGGAGTAATGGCAAGACTAAAGCCAGTTTACAATCGGGATAAGGTGCCAAGGCACAACTTTATTAAAGTCATAGATCCCAGTCAAGTTGAGCCACCCTGGGACACTTCAGTCCAGTGTCTTTGTCCCTGCCTAATCTCCCTCCTAGTCTACTGCCAATGGATGTAACCCAGAGACCTAGGCCAAAAACAACCATGTAAAGTATCTATCCCCAGACTGGTTCACTGGTAGGGGAGCAACAACCAACAAGATTTAAAATGCCACTAGACCAATACCAAGGGATTTCTTCAGTGATTTTATAGTACCAGGGAGAACTATATGTCATTTTATCTCTGTACTCACTCTTTTGTAAAGAATATATGTGTGTTTCTCTTTATTTCCTAATTACATGGTTTGGAAAAATGCTTTCATGGAGGGGGCAATACTTTTAATACATAACTTTCTCCCAAATGCATAGGTCTAATATACTCCAAGCTCAACTCACTAAAATAACAACAGTGTGTACTTTAGGGGGGAAAAACGTGAAAGTCCTACAGCAGCAAAAATAATTTAACTCAAAGAATGTCAAATCCATGTATGTGCATAGGATATATAGGACCCAGACTGCTGGGTCCTAATGTGATAGAAGGATTAATTGTGTAGTGAGAATTTTTTTTGAGCTCTTTTAAATAAATGTGGTCATGTACTAATGAACACAAGCAAGAACTTGTATTAGAGGAAGAGGAGCTAGCGCCATAGAATCTCCTGGACGTAGCTAGAAATTCACGATGTCTGAAGTCGGTTATGGAAGCCAAAATAGTCACTAGGGCTATTTGGGACGATCTGCATTTATTGGGAAGAGTTGGGAAGAAAAGCATGGGATCTGAGCAGGGTACAAACGGCACCTCTCAAGGGTCCTTCTATCTGTCCCTTTCCTTGCCAGCCTCACCGCGACTGATCCTTCGGATGCCCTCTGCCTCTAACGTACTGTGTCCCCTTACCTCCCTTCTCCTTCACCTTGTGAATTCCAGAGATGCAGATTTCTGCTCCTCCGAGTCATCTGGCCACTGAGATAGTAACATCCAGGCCATATACTGAGAGGGAGAAGGAAAGGGGAAAGTAAAAAGTACTCTAACGATAGGAGAGGGTAGATATAGCACCTGGGTCCCTGCTGGTAGAGAGTGCAGGAGGCTTAAGCCCTGGGAAGGGCAATGTGAAGCCTCTCTCAGTTCCCATCTGTAAATTTTTCACAAAGCAAAACCTTGTAAAACAGTTTAGCCTTAAGAAACATGAACCAATTTTGTGAACTATTTACTATTCATGTTGTTACTATGCAGCATACTGAATCATACAAATTACTAAAAAATGTTAGGTTGCCATTGCTATAGTCAATTTTATGGGCTATCTAACTACAATTTCTTGGGCTTAAGGCATTGTAAAATATATTGTTCTTGTGCACTTTGACATCAAAAGTAGTTTCCTTGGCTTTAGCAGAAATGGCAATAGCAATATTAAAAAAAAAAAAAAACTTACCTGCTTGGAAAACAGAAGGGTCTATGTTCTCCCATCTTTGGGTTCTTAATCAAGTAAAAACAAAGAACTATGTTAGAAACCCAAGGTTCCAGGCCACTTTCTGTTACTAAGTAGTTTTTTAACCATGGATTATCACTTCATCCCTCTGGGCCTGACCATCCTCAACTGTACAAGGACTTCTAGAATAAACTTCTAAACGTTTCTTATGATAAATGAAAACCAAGTTTCTGAGTTCAGTATTACAAGTTATTAATAATGGGTGAAAGTGTTGTAAAATACCACATGTTCTAGATATATCAATCCTGGCTTCCTGTTTTTCTAATAAATATGTAAGTGTGAGTTGGTGAACTAAAGAAATGTTTGTTTCTCATTACAGGGATATAGGATTTACCAGACCCGGCTAGAAAAGTATTTGGGAAGTCTTTAAATGACACAATCAACTACCATTTCAAAGAAAAGAAAATAGATGGTTTTGGGAAGTTCATGCTGTTTATTCACTCAATTTTAGGTAAGTGTGTTTGACAAAAATTTAAAATGGGCATTGGACTGTTTCCCTGTAAAACATCTTCTTTGCATGGAAAAAAAAAAAAAAAGGTTAAATATTATTGATGCTTTCCTGCTTTCTACTTTTAGTGAGGTGCAAGGCAGTGCAACTCCATTTCTGTACTTCTTGTCTGTTTATTGTTATCAGAAATCATCTGAACTATCAGCTGTTTATCACAGAGATGACCATTGCATCTCTTTCAGGTTTCTGTTAGGCAAATATTTTATCTTTTATTCTATTCTTATGGTCAATTTGTTTTTTAAATATTGAAAATATAATTATTATCAAAGTAACAAGCCAGATTAAGATAAAATCATGTTTTAATGGCATAAGCTGAAGGAAATTTGGCAATAGTAGTAGCTTAATCATTAACACATCTATGTGTGAGATAAGGATAACATTTCAAAAGCTGCCTATTAGAGGATTTTATAACACCTAAATTTAAAGAAGGACATGGTTAAGATCAGATGCACTAAACTTTAACTGCTATGTATAATTAGGCACATACGTGCATGCGCGCACACAAACACATACACAGTAAGCTCTATTTTGCCTAGCTATAAAATGGATAAATATTGTAAGTATATTTTACATCATTGTGTGGGATAATGTTTTTATACAAGACAGACAACAGCCTAACAATTAGTGTTTTAATATTCATCTGAAATATGTTATTAACAGTTTTTAGTGGAATAGAGTAATAGAAAAACTGGGTAGTAGTTATATTGGAGAAATTGTGTGGGTTCCCACTTCTTCCTTTCAATCAGTGTTCAAAGTGTGTCTTTATTATCTACTTGGAAAATGGTGATATCCAGTACATCAGAATATACCTCTGTTCATTTTTGAAAAATGCAGCCGACAGAGCATTGATCACTGTCTAAAACTAGTCTGCAAAGAAAGCATGCCCTCTTTAATACTTCTGATTGACTTGAAAATGAAAGTGGGTATTCCTTTCACAACTGTAAAGGTGTGTAAGTTTCATTTATTGAGATTGGATATAAAACTAAAATGGAGATTTCAGTAATTTTTAGGATGTTTGTTAAATGCAGTTCCCAAGAGTTAAACTTAGTGCACTTCAAAAATATCAGTAAGTCAGTTCATCTAGTGTATAGTTACTATGGAAGAGAAAATAACCCTGGAAAACATACTTTCTTAACTCTCTTCAATTGGACCCATCTGTATGCGTTTTTACCATAAGATCTGTTCTTTGCCCTGCTCTTATCATGTTCCAAGGGGACTGATCCCTCCAGACTAGTTTTCCAGCCCCTTGACTAGAAGCTCCTGCCACCTGCTTCCCCAAGGAACCTTGAACTCTGAACTTCAGCAACACTATCTCTTCCCTTTGTCCTTTGAGAATCGTGCGTGGTGGTGCCTTTGGCTTCCTGCTGCTTTTAGTCTTTAAATTGATTTACTTTCCACAGTCTAGTCAGTTTGCCCATCATGTTTTGCTATTTTCCTGGATAAAATTTCATCTTCTTAAATACTTAGAATGTTTTCTCTTGACTTAGTTGGGTCTTAATTAATCTACCAATGCTTCATTAACTTCTTCCAAAATTATTGAAAGAGAAGTGAGCAGGGATTACTTACTTCCCCCAGCAGAACAAAAGATTTCCAGGAAATAATTGAAATTTACATGTAAAGTTGGGGAGGTTCTTTTGTATTTATAAAATGCTTTATAGGAAGACATTGATTATATATGTATGAGGCAAGTTACCATATACCTCTGTGTATTCTCATAAAGTGTTTATCAATCAAATTATGATATAGCACATTATGCAATACCCCCAGATGTCCTCCTAATACCATTTTCTGATAGATTTTTCCAGAAGAAAATAGTATCATGGTTTATATTAATATTGACTAGTTTTGCTTATTACAATATGTGTTACAGCAATGGATCATCCCTCTTTTTTACATTAATAAACTTTACATTTTAGAAAAATGTGTGGTTTTCAGCAAAATTTAGCTGAAGATACAGGCTTTTCCTATACCCTCACACACACCACCTTCCCTACTCTGAACATCTCCCGACAGGATGGTGCATTCACTACACTCTATGAACCCACACTGACAGGCCAGTGTCACCTGAATTCCTGTGTACATTAAAATTCACTCTTGGTGAACTACATTCTATGTTCTGACACAGTAATTTCACCGCCTTGAAAATCCTCCCTCTCCACTAACCACTGACAACCACCACACGTTTTACTGTCTCCGTGGTTTTGACTTTTCTAAAATGTCATGTGTTGTAATTGCACAGTGGATAGTCTTTTCAGATTGACTTCTGTCACCTAGAAATAAGCATCAAGGTTTCCTGCCTGTCTTTTAATGGCTTGATAATTCATTTTCCTCAAGTTCTGAATATTATGTCATTGCCTGGAAGTGTCACATTTTATTTATCATCTATTCACCTACTAAAGGTGAATAGACATTTCACTTGCTCCCAAGTTTTGCTAATTACAGATAAAATTGCTATAAATATCTGTGTGCAGGCCTTTATGAAGAATAACTTTTTAGCTTATTTGGGTAAATACTGTCTTCCAACGTGGCTGTGCTATTTTGTATTTCCATCAGCAAAAACTAAGTGTCCTATTGCTGGACATGTATGCTAGAAGTTGATGTTCAGTGTTTTGGATTTGTGTAGTTGTCTTACCTAGGGATTCCAATGACAATTATATGGAACATCTTTTCCTATGCATATTTGCCACCTTTTTTGGTGAGATGTTCATTCAGGTCTTTGGTCCACTTTTTAATTGTATTATTAATTTCACCTTTTAATTGGATTATTATTTTATTGAGTTCTTTGTATATTTTGGAGAACAATGCTTTATCAGCTAAGTCTTTTGCAAATATTTACTCTATGGTTTATTTCTTCATTTTCTCGAAAGTTGGAGATATTTTACACTGAAACATTAACATAATTTATTCAAAACCATATTCTAAGCTATAGTTTGTAGCATTAATTAGTTCTTATTAACAAAATAATTGTCAACCATCTCATTCTACATATCAAATTAACAGGAATATTTTTTAAATCTTATGTATACATGAAATATGATTTTTATTTTTTAATATTTACTTTTCATAAACTGTAGTATGTACAATATAAGAACTTCTTGATGCACCAGTCTCCCTCTGCCATTCACATTTAAATCTAGAGCTTCTGGCTTATTTTATTAAGGATCTGTCTATCTGCAGCTGAGAGACCTGATCTCTCTTTTAATAATGGTTTTTGGCACTTACAGAGGCCCTAAATTCAGAACATTTCACATTTCCTACAATAAGTAAAGAGCACATACAAAGTGGACAGAATGGCAGTGTCTGTCTTCCTTGGCAAGTAAACAGTTCACCCTGTCACAAAAATGCCCTCTACTTTCAAGAGTTTCCTTGGTGTTAAAGTAGGTTTTCACTTAATCGTTTTGGTATTTCACTTAGTTATTTTAAATGTAAGCATTTTGTTATTTTCATTTCCTTCTGATATATTTATGTAGACGTTTTCCTTTTCAATTTTTGCTTAGAGCTTATCACAACTGCTCATCTGTCCATTTTAATGTACTGTGGTTGTTCTCAGAAGGACATGGTGTCCCTTCTACCAACAATTTTCATCTATTCAACCAATGTTAATGTCAAGCTTGCAATGCCTAATTTAGAATCCTTTCAGACAGTGTGCAAAAGCCATCATGAACAGAGCAGAATTACTTAGACCCTTTCATAATCCTGAAGCTAAGAGACGCAGGAATGAGCAGTGTTGTGCAGTTTAAAAGGCAGTGAATCACTGATGTTCCCAGAACAAGCCTTCCCCTTAATCAGGTACAGCAGTGAAGATTCTAATCATTAATATTTCTCTCCAGTTTATGGAAATTAGACTCTATAAAGTTATATTTTTTAAAAAAGTACATTGAAAAAAGAAAAATACATCTGTCAATACCATATTGTACATGACATGTAAGTCTAATGATTTTTCCAAGAGCCCTCTCAGGCAAGGGTGCAATCAACTTTCCAAATCAAGGGTTTGGAAAGATTGGTGCATGTAAGGAGGAGTGCACTCACTGACTTCATGATGTTACCCAGGCAAGGGATACACTCGTCACCAAAGAGAGCTCAGGGTGGATAGGTCTTACTGTCCTATTGGGGGAGGAAAGTAGGAAGAATAAAAATGTTGGTTCTCACAAAAAAGGACAACATTGAGATGGGAGATTGTAAATCACTGTTGCTCAAATAGTGCAGGGAATTGCTTGAACCACAGTGAAGTCTGTAGCACTATTGCTGAATAACAGTGTATAATGAGGGACACACTTTTATAAAGGTACCCATCATCTTGCATACATTTTTGTATTTTTGGAAACTAGCACACTGTTGATACCTTCTAGATAATTGGTAAATGAGGGCAAAGGCACAAAGCAGTACTGGCTACTGCTGAGTTTTTAACTCATGCCAGACATTGTTCTTTATACACGTGAGCTTCATTTCATAAATAAACACCCTATGGCATAGGCATCATTATCCCCTTTTTAAAATACGCAGCACTGAGAGCTAAATAATCTGCCCAAGGTTCAGTAAGGTGGGGGTAGGCACTTAGATTCAGACACTTTCGCTTCAGAGCCTGAGACTTAATGACTGTGCTCTACTACCTTTAATACAATATAACCGCCAAGTAATTTTAAAACACAGAAGCAGCATTTTGATGATTTGAAAATACAATGTCATTCCAGAGCACACCCTGATTAACACACCTTGCCCAAGTCTTAAACAGCTACATTTTGAACACAAATGTTCTTCCCCTTTTCCTTCTACAACCTCACTCCGCAAATCAAATTCCTGTGTTCACATCTTTCATTTTCATTCTTCAATGCTCTACTGTGAAATTAACATCTAACAATTCCGTGGCTTCTTTTACGTCGTTTGCTCAAGCATGTGTAATCTCAAGTGGCAAATTGCATAACTCTCCATTCCCCTGTGCCTCAGTGTCCCTACTTTAAAAACATCTATGTTGGTTTAAGGAGTAGGAAGTAAAATCGAGAGGACGGTGAAGCCCAGCTCCTGACCTATGGTAGGTACATACCAGAGCACACAATGTAATCTCACCGCCATTGTGAATTTCCACCTCAAAGCTGGCACTGGGTGCCCCATCAACTGCAGAACAAAATCTGTGTCCTCTGTCCCCCGCATGTCATAGTGCAGCCACAATGGACCTCTTGAATCGCATTCCTTTTGCTCCTCATTATTTGATCTCCACTAGGAGAGCAATCTTCCTACCTTTCCTAAGCCATGTTCTTCATTATCAAATAGTGCAGGGAATTGCTTGAACCACAGTGAACCAGTTGCCCACAGTGTATAATGGGGGCAACTTTCTGCTGCCCACACTGGTTCTTCTGCTTATGCTCTCCTCACACCACACCCCTCTCCGTGTGTCCCTCACAACTTGCACTCTCCAGTGACTTCAATGTGCTTGTCACCCTTTGAGGCCCATCAGAGCCATTGGCTGCTCGCTGTCTTCTTGAATCTTCATAATAACGCCTCAAATCGTTATTATTATTTTATTCAGATACAAGAACCAGGGTTCCAAGAGTTTAAGTTACTCACTAATGACATATTTCTACTAAGTAGCAGAAAAAAGAACATCATGTTTTTCTACTGCAGCAAACTGCCACTCTAAGTGGGGTTACCAGTCTAATTCTGTAAGAATATGTATACAGTGTTAAATAGTGTTAGAGCTTGCCAGTTAAAATAATTGCCTGAAAAGTAAGCTATTTGTAATTCTACACATCTTTCCTCATTGCCAAATAAGTTTACTATTATGTTGATGCTGAGATTGGCATCATTTCTATCCAGAAAAGCTTTGAAGTTTTAGTACCTGTGGTTCTAAGACACACTTATGTTAAAATCTCCTTTATCAGTGAAGCATATGTCTGGAAAATTCAATGTCTAAAGCTATAGACTAATAGAATTGGGGAGTTAAATCTTATCTAGAATCAGCACTGAAGCAGGCGTCTTTTTAAGGCAAAAATTTCTCTTTTTCTTCTTTTTTCTCTTAAGGAATGCCTGTAAAAATAATATTTGTGACTAATTATGAAAGGGTTTGCTTAAAATACAGAATAAACACTTCCTTAGACATAGTAATACTACATACATTCTAAATTTGAAAATCACAGTTTTTAAATATGAAGGGTAAGAGTTATATATATATTGTTAATATCATTATGCAGAGAGAGTTCTTCCTTTTGTGAAAAACCTCATGGATACATAGGCAAAGCTTTTGCATGTATATGATAGCATGCCTGCTTTCTTCCTTTCTTCCTTTCTTTCTTTCTTATTTTCTTTCCAAACATCTATTACACATTTTATATTCCCCAGCAGGCTCTACGTTATACACCTTGGAACTTGAGAAGAGTAAGATGCAATTATTATTTTTTTTTAAATAAAAGTACAAAATCATATTAACAAACAGACACCAATTAGCATAAAAAATAGTACAATCACAACTGATCTACAGACAAGGTGACATGATCTCAACAGTGGTTATTGTTTTATCCATTGATATCCTTGAAGTGTAAATATATGAACCCATATACAGACATGCAAAATTGGTCAGACAATTAATCCTCTCAACAACAGAAAAACACAAAAAACAAAAAAACCAAAGACAGAAAACAAAACATGCAAACAACAGCAACAACAACAACAACAAAAAACCACCAAGAGTTGCTGCTTTGCATATTGATATCTTCGAAATGTGTGTTCAGGATAACACATACAGACATACAAGGTTGATCAGATAACCCGTCATCGATTATTCCTTAGCATTAAGTGATATAATACAATAGTAGAACCATGTTAGCCCTCCTGCATATATGTATATTCATATATACATACATACATTTTTGTCTCTTTCTTTTCTCCTTTCCTTCGTCCCATCTGTTCTTTGTTTTTGAACAGATTTCTTTCATGTCTCTTAGTTTATATTCCCACCCTTGGGTTCTTACACCAGTGATACAATACGTTGCCTGTACATGTATCTCTGATTTATTTCACTTATGAGTATGGACTCCAGTTTTGACCACTTGCCTACAAAGTCCCCAAAACTGTCTTTCTTTATAGCTGAATAATATTCCATTATATAAAAATGCCACAATTTTTTAATCCGGTCTTCTGTGGATGGACACTTGGGTTGCTTCCACATTTTAGCTATTACAAATTG
>PVLD010022221.1:0-29733 GCA_004027595.1 Dinomys branickii | reverse complement strand
TTTTTTTTTTTTTTTTTTTTTGAGACAGGGTCTCGCTATGAAGTTCAAGCTGGCCTTGAGCTCACTTTGTAGTCCAGGCTGGTCTCAAACTCACAACGATCCTCCTGCCTCAGCCTCATGAGTGGTGGGATCACAAGTGTACACCACCATGCTGGTCTCAGTATCTTAAAAATCACTGTTTCATACGTTTTGTCCATTTGTTGGTTACTTTCAGTGAGAGTGTAAATCTGCTATCTTCCATGTCATTATGATTAAAAGTAAGTGTCTCAGATAATTCTTATACTATTTCATATTGTAATTGCTTTCAAAGCATTTTACATGCAAGTAGAATTTTAAAATTTGCCCCTATAGTGTCTGAGCTGATACTCCATGAAGTTCTTCTGTGGTCAGTGACTTAAGAGACCTTGGATGAGAAAATCTCTAAATTCACTCTCAAACATAAACATCTTTAATTCTATTTTTCTTTATGAAAATTTGTGCACCTATTTATATATGGAAAATATGTGTATAGGTTTTTTTTAAAAAATGAATGTAATTCTGACTTACAATATAAACTTTCTACTCTCTTTGTATTTTTCAAGGTTCAGGAACTGAAACGTATTTTGTCAGTAAGATATTTAAGATAATCATAATTATGCCCAGAATTCCATTTCTTAGATATATTTAAATGTTACTCATCTTTCCAAAAATGACATAATCCTCATTGCTCATAAATATGGTTTTAACATCAATGCCAGATGATTTCATAAAATAAAGTGAGTTCAAAACCAATTCATCAGGTTAATGAATAAATTATATAATTATACTATTTATCAATATAATCACTGTCAGGCTGGTTGAGAATTGCAGCTGTGTAGTCACATTATCAAATTCAGAATACAAAATTAGGATGGAAATTTCTCTTTCAGCCAATTGGCCAATTGAAAATGATACCTAACTAACTCATAAGCCATTGGCTCAGCTGTGCCATCCAGCCCATGTAATAGGGAGCTAACACAGACCTGTGTATCGCAAACAGAAAACATGAAATTGAGAATCAGAACTTGCAATTGTTTAGAATATTTTAAGCTCATTCAAACAATGCCTCCTATTTTAAAGGCAAAATTCTGTTACAAGATTTCTCCAGGTTTTGAGAGCATGAAGATGTTGTTCTTTATCTTCATTTACCACCAAAATTATTTCTCTCTGAAAATACAGATATGCAAAAATGTCATTTTCCATTTTTTGTATATTTTTTTTAAAGAATTCTGATTTCTCTTGTATAAACATATCTAGAGTTAAGATTATTTTTATATTCAGGTGAATCTATTATCAATTAAAAATATCATACATTAAATATGATAGACACCTGGTTATAAAATAAACGTATTAAATCTTTTTTAATACCCATAATTTAGCGACACACTGCACTGCAGAGTATTACTTGTTTACCTCCATGATCTATTGGTGAAGTAGAAGTTTCTGCTATCTACTTCTGCTCAGGATTTCCACAGATTATCAATAACCTGGATATGCATCAAAATTCAAAATTTGAACTACAGTTTCTAGTCAATGCACACAGGTTTCATTGTAAGGATTCTCACTGCAATGGTGTGCTTCTAATATCCTACATTTAATTCTTTTTTTTTTTTTTTTTTTTTTTGGCGGTACTGGGGATTGAACTCAGGACCCTGCGCTTGCTAGGCAAGCACTTATTCCACTGAGCTATATCCCCAGCCCTCTACATTTAATTCTTTAGTGCTTACAGAAATTATTGTTCCAGCATGATTATAACGGTTTCTTTCAAAGTATTTGGGTATATGTTAGTTTTTTTGCAATTTAATATGTTTTGTTACATTATTTTTATTTTCCTAATAAATATAGCTGGCTTTTTATTTAATTTCTATGTAAATTTAACTCTTTCAAGTATTCCACCTATGTATTAAATGTTACTTCCAGTGAAATTATGAGATTACAGATTGTTATTAATCTAATTATTGAAATATTGAAACAGAAGTCTTCATGAACTACAAATTTAATACATCCAACAATCATGTCAATTATTTTTTAAGATGTCTTAACAAATAATTTCATTTCCTAGATTGCATTGATAAATCATGAAAAATTCATTGATGTTTGTAAATCTAGCTTAAATAAACCTCTATATCAAGAACTGTTTTAGAGATTTTGGGTCACGCACACTTGTATCTGCTTCATCATATGTTATTGGCAAGATATGCTAGGTTATGTTATGACAATAGCCACAAAATATGAGTGACATAGAAGAGCAAAGGCTTACACTGGTTTTTGCTATATATCAGTTACTAATTGTCAGGGACTTCTGATTATCATGGTTACTCAGGAACTCACACTGACAGAGCTGTCATCAATTTAAATGCTCATGGGAAATGTTCCCTTTGGAAGAGTCTTATAGAAAACCTTGCTCTGTAAGTTAAATTTTATAGCTGGAAAAATAATAGTAATAAATGGGTTGGGAAGAAATTTGGAGAACTGATGAATTTGCCTGTAGCCTGAAGGTTCATACTCATCCACAAATTCTTTGAGTGTGTAATTTAAATATGTATAGCTTTTATACACTAGTCATGCCTCAATAATATTATGTTTAAAAAGTCCTCAAAAGCATTAGTTAGGGAGATATAATGGAAAGTGATACATAGGTTTATGAGTGCTTTTGTTTACAAATTATTTGGTTTGAAAATAGAAGTGTTTGGCAACATTTGGCTTTTGTTTGTGAGCTTGTATCAGGTGAAGAACATGACTGTGGCCACCTTTCCCACAACAACAGGAACATGGCCATCTTTTCCAGAATTGAGGTGCTAATTAAGTTCACACACTGAACCACAGCACTAGTTCTGCTTACAATTCTTTGACTAGGCCTCATGCAGTCTCCTTATGAGGTACACTTTTATCCTATGAAGTGTCTAGAAGATAAAGAACGTGAGCATATTTGGTGAGTAGCATTCATTGTTTCACATGATAATATTTTTTAACTATACAATCAAGTAAGAAAATCTGAGTAAATGAATAGCCATGACTTACAAAAAGAGAAATACTGAGAACTGATTAACATTGCTAATATTCAAACTGGATGATTCACATTCATGTTAGACATGTTATGTTCCAGTTAGATATTCTATATTGAAGGAATATATTTTCTGGCTCAGCTAATCTCTCTATAAACAAAACAAAATGAAACAAAAACAAGGTAAAATATTTGCATAGTATGTAAAATGAAAACTAGGACAATCCTGAAAAATTGTGACATTCATAGCAGAGATTAAAATTGTACCCTTTAAAAAATGTACACATTCCTAATTGAAAAATGTCAGTGACAATTTTTATATTTTCTAAATAGAAATTTAAAAGAAGGTGCTAATTAAATGCTTTCTGAAAATTATATTTGCCATCATTATGAATGTAAAATATTTTCATTATATCTATAAATTTCTGGTTTTAAAAAAACCAAGTAACTTACTTCCTTTTACTTTTGACTACAATTGTACTTGTTAAAATGAACTGAATTATGGGAAATTGGGGCAATTTTAAGCAGAGCATAAGATAAATCAAAGTAAAATTATAAGAAGTAAAAGTCCTAGCACTTCCTTATTCCCTGCCATTTCATGTCTGCAGTATCCCCCTGGATCCCCCTCTCCCCTGCACTCCGTGCAAGTTTTCTGGCTACTGTGATTTAAAATAAATGAATAGTATATTCTAAGAAAAAGCGTCATGAAATACTAATTGTCCTTAAATGAAATTTTCTTTTATATTATGTTCTACTTCAGTGAAAGTAAATGGTTTTTATGTCTCACTGAAATGATACATATTTTAAAAATATTTTAGAGAAGTTCAGGAACATGTTTGTAAATGCTCCCTTTCTCAAGAATATGTGAAGGCTGGGGATATAGCTCAGTGGAATAAGTGCCTGCCTGGCAAGCAGAAGGTCCTGAGTTTGATCCCCAGTACTGCAAAACAAAAAACAAAAACAAAATCAAGAATATGTGGAATATACTGTGTAAACATTGAGAGTGAAATTTTAACATTAACATTAAATTAATCAGTAATTGAAAATAAATACCTGATGAGACTATTACTGCAGCTTCCATTCATAGTAGAGGGTCTGATTAATCACTAACTATTGAATGAAGGAAAGAAAAAAGGGAAAGAGGAAGAAAGGCAGCAAGCTTGCTCTTTTGTGATTGGCACTCCTTTCAATAAACCAATTGTAATCTCAACTCTTTGCATTGTTTTCATCACTAGTTCTAGATTAGAATCTTACAGAATGCATTCACATAACCACCCCCTTTAAATTTTAAACTCTAGAGTCAACAAAAATCCTTGGAAGAGTTTAATAAGTTATCTTAAGTCAAAGAGCTTGGTTAGATAACACTAGGATAAATTTCTGACTAATAAAAACATAATTGATCACTGACAGTAATCCAAACAACTAAGTAAACTTTTGTAGAAACATAGACAGTATTTTTATGTCTTTTAGTTCCAAACTCTCCTTCCCTCATCTGAACACAGATGTTCATTTTTTGTTTGTTTGTTTGGATTTGGCCAGTGGTATTTGGTTCACTTTGTTTTTCCCATAGTGTACTTGGAAAAAAGTGTAAAATTTGGTGTGTCCTAACTGCATGTGGGTAACAAGATACCCAGTTCTATTTGCAAGTACATCTCACAGCCAGAAAACAAGAAATGAGAGATGATCGAATCAACTGTTGTATACACATCCAACATATATTAATCCCCTCACTCTCTCTCTTCCTCAAGTACCAACTTTTCAGGGATACAAAGTCAGCTTCTCTAACCTTGTCGAAATGCAACAAATACATTTGAGAAATCCTTTTGAGTTAATTCTAAAACACATAATTCACTGCTCACCCATTACTTCCGTGGGAACATAGTGCAATAGTAACATGGGTGATCAGCAGAATGGCTGCTGAAAACTGTCAAAATGATATCCTTTTGCTTTTACTCCCTGACAGATTTGACAGCTACAATTTCTTGGAACTTCTTTCATTATTTTAGAACAGAGATGGGCTGGAATGAAATCCCTAACCTCCCTGGCTGCCTGTGGCATGTTCCAAAAATAACTAACCCACATCTGGGTTCACAGGGAATTGAAAAGAAGAATGAAGTTCCTTTGGACTTTCATACAAGATGTCTTCTTACAGACGCTGCCTTAAAAACTGCACTCATCAGCTGCCATGACCCCTTGGTGGGAATCAAAATGGCAGGTTTCCCTCAATAAAACATCCTGTCCAGTCTTCTTTCTCCTTACTAGAGTAAATAAGAATACCACATATTCCTCTGATTTCATAGTTTATCATTACATAAAACTTCTGAATTAAGAGAAAATTAAGATAAATTGCACTTAACATGCACAAGCTTAAATGTCACATTATTTTTCTTACATAAGAAAATATGTAAGAAACACAGATATTAAGAATGTAAATATTAAAGAACAACTATAAGACAGATAATAGGAAACAGGGAGGCCTATCTTTTTTAAAAGAGGACCAAGAGATAGAGGGAAGGGAAGAGAGAGAAGGAGATGAAAATATAGTTAATTTAGATGTGTCAGATATATACACCAACTCCTCATGATGAATGTTATCATTACATACAGCAAATATGTACTAGTAAAAATTACAAAACAAGGAAAAAGTGACCACAATGAAACACCATAGGCATTTAGCCTTGAGCCATAGTACAATCTGTAACATGACACTGTTATAGGCCTCTGAGTTAAATAGAAATATTAGAGGCAGTCAGATAGGGCCAGGCCCTGGAAGGAGCCAACATAGAAGACAAGATACCTTGTGAATGGAGATGGGTTTGCTTTGGGCCAGTCCTCAATACAAAAGACTAAGCAAATGCACCCACATACCTCCCTAGGGGTGGACATCGGCGATTGATATTCTAAATAGGTAGCAACCACCTTCAAAAAGCTGGGAAGAATCACTAGCCCCGCCCCCTACAGGAAAAGTCCCTGTTCTTTATTCATGTCCTCTTGCTACATGATTTCCTTCCCCATTTGATCCCAATTTAATCAATTTTACCTGAACAATTGTACTTGTAGTCTTATTGGCTGATCGTACTTTTGTCCTACCTCATGCCCATCTTGTAATTTCCTATTTCCCCATTATCTTGGACCCGCCTCACCTCATGGTTTTACTGTATAAAATCCCTGGAAAGGGCAAAGTCATTGATAACCTACTCGGGCCCCCTGCTGTCCCTCTCTTGGACAGAAGCTTTCTTTCCCTCAATAAATATATTCTATTCTTAACCTCCATTGTTCCTAAAATTCATTTTTCGATTTTGGAGAGCATGAACTCATGCCAGTTATCATTCAGGTTGGGAGTTTCTTTCCCCTGTATCAATACCTTTCATCTTTTCACACACCAAAATTCATGTGCAGAGTTTCTCAGAATGCACTATACAGATACACTTAAATTTATGATAGAATTACATCTTGAAAAACTCATTATAAGAACATGAGTTCAAAAATGTATTTAAAACAACTAATGTATTGAAATATAGGCTTAGTAACACTACAATATCAGGAGTACAATGTTGACTGAAAGCTGCAACTTATTGCCAGGGCCCCACATAGGGAGAAAATATCAGGCTGCATGTTGCTAGCCTGGAAAGACTCAAATTCAATATTGAGTGTACAGTTTCAACTGGGTGAATATCATTTCCATACCATTATAAATTTTCAAAACTCCTAAACTAAAGCATTATAAGTGAGGCACTATCTTTACTTGTCACTGACAAGTATTTTAGTTTTCCCTGACAATATCTGACTAATGTGGTCTTAGATAACCATACAGGAACATAAGGGACAGGTGTATTCTTAATGCTTTGGGACATACAGGCTCTAAGGAAAAAAAAAAGATTAAATAAAGTAAAACACAAGATCTTAATAAATTATGTAAAGGATATTCTATCATAATGTGGTTTACAGGTGCTCCTTAAATACAGCATATAAATGTACAATTAAATGATGACTGAAATACTCCAAAGTGTTCTTAGGTATGGAGAAAATGTTAAAACTAATAATTACCAAGAGCACCTTTTGAAAATGCTTCAGGATATTTATTTGTGCAGTGTCTGTTGGGTATAACCTCAAATGTTTAAGCAATAAAGTGAAGAAAATTGAAAAATGGATATATCGACCTAAAACCTTTGGTATAGCAAAGAAAACAATGAACAGATCAAAAAGTCACCCTTCAGAATAGTGCGAGATATTGGTAAACTATCCATTGAACAAGAATTATCTGTAATATATTAAGAACTCAGACAACTAAATAATTTAAAGTGAACAAAATATTTGCATAAATATTGCTCAAAAGAAGACAAAACAGACACAGAAAACCAGAAAAAATATACAATAGCATGAATCATCAGGAAAATGCAAATCAAAACCAGAATGAGGTGCCAAATCTCCCATGTAAGACACACTATTACTAAAAACAACAAAAAAGTAAATGCTGGTTTTTATATGGGGAAAGAGGAAAAATTGCACACAGTTTATAGAAATGTAACTTAGTGCAGTTGTCACAGAGAAGAGTACAGAGATTTCTCAAAAAAGAAAAACTACAAATATAATATGGTATACTGTGTGACCATTATTCATGCTATGGGAACCTGACTGAATTAAGAAATCTCTATATTAGTAAAGAACATTTCTTTCTGTGTCTGTAGGGCACTTCCAGACATAACTATCATCCAGAGCAGCCACGTGAAGAAGACCTACCCCAGATGTGGGTAATGCCAGGTACCATCTCCATCCAATAGGCTTGTAGCCGGGATGCTGTAAGAAGTAAAGAAAATAAAGAGAATTTTATCAAAAACACGTTAAATAATCCTAAGTTACTGCAGGCTGATCAGGCCCACAATCTCCCAAGTGAGTGGACGGACAAAGGCATAAATAAAAAATGAGACAATGGAATATGATTTCAGTGCTTTCAGGAGGAACTAGTTCTCTTCCAGCTTCTATATTCTCTGAATTAGCCCAAGACTTTTCTGGGTGGCCCACATTTATTAGGTTTACAACAAGGGAGGGTGAATACTGAAGAAAATGCTCCTCCAAAATAGTATGCTAATTTAGGAGAACTATGTAATCTCCAGGAGGGCCTTCACAGCAGGAGTGAGATGCCTGCAGCCATAGTCTCCTTGAAGTTAATAGGTTAATATTAAATCCTGCTCAGAACCACGTTGTAGTGGTCCCCTACAGAATTTGGACGGCCTTTGAAGATCTCCCTTCTACTTCAATCAGTAACTGTTTTGTGCCGTTGCTGTGGACACCTGTCTCCAGTTGCTTCAGGTTTCCAAAGCAGTTCCAGCTCAGTGACTCTCCAGGGTGCTTCCAGATTTGGGTAACAGAAATGGGGTGGTTGCTATGATTAAACCACAGCATGTGATCCTGATCCCTTTGCAGCTGGGTAGCCAGAGGAGTTTGGAAATGTTTGTAGATACAGAATAGTGAATACTGTATGCAGAGCAATATAGGCGATTTTTGTTGGAATTTAGAAGCAGATAGAAATCAGGGTGGTAAAGGCCAGACTCAGGAGGCTTCAATTCAGAATGATGACTGTTCAGAATTGGACTAGAGGTCATGTATGCTACATTCTGGCAAAACATATGTTCACATTTTGGACAAGCCCTGAGATTTTGTGGGACACTAAGATTAAGTGAAATGGATTAACCTAGTGGAGACAATTTCACTGACTCCTAATATTCAGGATCTGAAAAACATCTAGCTGCTTAGCCAGATTCATACTGATAGTCAGGGTTAAAAGCAGAGCAGAAACATTTAAAACAGTTAAATTTTAGCACAAAAGGAACTATGGTATTCTTCATACAAATAAAGTACAGATGTTAAAGAAACTAGTGCCTTTTGAAAAAAAAGTGTACTTTGTATGAGGCAAAAAAAAGTTCCCCTGAGGGCATTTTAGGATTCAGCAAGTCCTCAGCCATTATAGGCTCAAGGTACAAAAGTTTGGACCACTCATTTGAGAAGAGATGGTTGGAGTCCCTTCTCAAGAAGGGCTACCTGAGGAATTAATTCCCTCGGCATTTCTTCATTATTAGCCAAAAGGGCACTCAGAAAATGCTGCAACAATGATACAAAGGGCTCAGATATTTTTGAAGGTGGCAGCCAACCTTGGTCTCATCCACTTTGTGTTAGCTTTCAGGAATGTAGAATGCTAGAGTTTCAAGGTCTGGAAAGCTTCCACCCAGATTTTAAAGGAAGGTTTTCCATTCCTTTTTCTTTTTTTTTTTTTTTTTCTGGCGGTACTGGGGATCGAACTCAGGACCCTGCGCTTGCTAGGCAAGCGCTTATTCCACTGAGCTATATCCCCAGCCCCCTTCCATTCCAAGTAATGTTTGACAGGATGTTATTACCTACCAGAGGCCTCTGAACAGGCAGTACACAAAGATTTGGGAGTGAAAGCTAAACTTCAGTACAGAAACCAGGAAGTTGGAGATAACGACTGTATGGAATGTACACTGAGGAAAGCTGCACACTGTAAGCGAAGCCAGCCCAAGTGAGAGGCCATGGATGCTAAAACAGTAAAATTAGAGGGCAGGATATTTAAGTCGTCTGTAACTCACATCTCTCCACCATGTGTCCCTGTTGCTGGATATGAAGCTGTAGGACATAGTGTGCACCCTGTGGGATTTCAGGTTTTCAGTCTTAATTCTGAGTATTTTTTGTATCTATTCCACACTTTTGGAATTGAATTGTTCCCCTTGTGGCATAATTTTTAAAATGTTGGGCATGTTGCTACTTTGGGGAAATGGATTATTGTTTTTTGCTTGTAAAGACATAGTTGTATCATGTTAAAGGAATTATGATCTTGAGTTCCTTTAAGATTAAGCATGATTTAAGGAGATGTGTTTGGAAATAAATGTGACAATTGTGGAATGTGAATTTTGAAGTAGATTGTCAATTTGATTGGATAGGGAGTCACTCAAGGAACCAATAAGATATGTGTGTGTGTGTCTGTGTGTGTGTGTGTCTGTGTGTGTGTGTCTGAGATGAAAGCATGACCTTTGCATCTATAATAGGTCCCTCACACTTTTCTCTCTGGTACTGTTCACCAGCTCAGCTTCCATGCAATGGTGGACTGAGCATCTTTGCTCTCTTGTGCCCTTTGCAAAGGAAGCTGCTTACCACAGACTGAATCTTGGACTGGGAGACAAAATAAACATTTTCTTCTTTAAATTGAAGGCATTAATTATTGTTTTCAGCAACAGCAAGTTGACTAATACAAACTGTTAAGTATATATCCAAAGGAAATTAAATTAACATGTCAAAAAGACAACTGCACTACTGTGTCTATGTTTATTGCAGCACTAGTTACTATTGCTATGATATACAGTCAACATAATTCTCTATGAAAGCATAATGCATAGGAATACTATTCAGCCATAAAAAGCAGGAAATTTTGTTCATTTGTTATAAGATGAATTAAAGTAGAAGATGTAATATGAAATGAAATAAGCCAGATTGATAACAGAAAGGGAAATGCCCCATAACTGTATTTATAATTAGAATGTAAAGAAGTTGGCCTGATAGAAATCGGAAGCAGAATAGTGGATAAAGAAAATGAGAAATGGTGGGGAGAGGGATAGGTAGGCCAATAGGTATAGTGTAGTGTTTCATAAGAGGATTAAAGTTTGGTTTTTGATAATGTGTTAAGATGAATAGAATCAAGAAAAATACACATCTCAAAATAGAAGAGTGTCAGTGGGGTCAGCATAAGGAAATGAGAAGTTGGAGGTGATTGCTATGTTAATTATTCCAAACCGATCAATGTTTATTGTGTATATCAATCAAAATATCACCTTGTACCTCATAAGTGTGTACAAATACTATGTGCCAACTAAAATTCAAAGAAAATTAAAGATAAGAAAGCAACTGCAGCTTTCATCTGTTATTGTGACTCTGACCCGAGCCCAAGGTTTTTGACTCAGATCTTACTAACCTTTCATAAGCCATGATATTTTTATACTTCATGAGATGATGTCAGGCAGGATCAAATGAGGAAGCAGTTGAACTATTTAAAAGCTAGGAAGGATTAAAAAGTGTAAAATGATTCGAAAACATCTTAGCTCAGCAAACTTTATTAGATGTCGATTCAGGTACGTAAGGAACACTTGCTTCATATGATTTTGAGTTGAGGTACAAAGGTATCAAATATTTGTCCACAAGCTGAAATTGTTATAAGAAATAATCCCTTCTATTATAAAAATTGAAGTGTTATTAAATAACTCATTGTTTCATTTAAATGGAATTAATACACTTATTTGGACCTTAATGTTGTACACAAAGAAATCAGATTCTATTCCTGTTCTTGAATTAAATCTTCTTGGAAATATATGAGGATATACCATAATGACATTGAATACCTAGAGGTATGTATCATAAAACTCATTGATCTTCTTGTTCATAGTTTTACTTGTCAATTACAAATGGACTATCAGCTTGTCTCAAAACAAATGAAATAACCTTTGATTTCAGATGCAATTTTCATGTACCTTTACCACATCTGCACATGTATTATTGCTGTATTCTGAAAACATCATGTATTTCCTCAGCACCCCAGTCAATTTAAATCTACATTTTTCATTCACGACTCTTCTCCTTCTTAAAATGTTTCTTCCTTGTCTGTATGCAAATTTCATATCACATTCTAATTTCTCCATGGTTACCTCTACAAATGTCCTTCATAATTTAGAGCTATGTATTTATTTATAAATTCTGAAATTTTGACATTGAAACCTACTTGCATTTTAGCATACTTATTGACCCAATTCCATTTCTAGTTCCACTGAAACAGGAACTCCCTAGAATAGCATTTCATTCCAATAGTAGCTAGCATTGTGAGCTACAAATAATAATTATCTAACACACACACACACACACACACACTCACACACACACACACACACACACACACACACACACACAATTTGGACAGTATCAGCGATCATGGTTCAAAACTCTCATTTCACAATCCTATTTACTGTGATAAACTGGTTTCACTTCCGTACAGGGTTTATCACCGTCCCAGTTTCCTCGCTACCCCAGGAAAGCTAGCCATTTCAGGAACTGAGAAACCCGTTATATGTGTACTTACCTTCACTTGCATCATCTGTAATTTAATCAAGTCTGTAAAAACCGAGAGTTAAACCAATGAAATTGCAATGAAAAGGAACATAAAATGCTTACAGGGAAAATAATGCACTACTAAGAGGACAACGACTGCTGTTGTAATATTTTTATATTAAGAAAACTAACAGAATCTCAAAAGAATTATCTATTTACCACTAATGATTAAAGGACAGCCCACTTAGCTACGGATGTGTTACACTATCATCATCAGTGATAACAATGAAGTCACCGCTTCTTGGCTTCCAAGTAAAACTGTAAAATAATGGTGACTGAGGTGAGCAACTATTATTTTAAGTAAATAATTGAGGAATAACTGATTAACATTCCCAAGTTCAGTTACTAAAGCAACCAGTATTAACGTCAGAATGCTACAGTCAAAATCAGATAAGGACATGGATTTTTTTTTTAAGTTCTACACTTATCAGTAGATCACAGTAATATTATTAAAACACAAATACACAATTGGGCTGATATTTTGTAAAAGCAGAAAGGCTAATTACTTATGTTAAATTACTGGTGCTTTCTATATATCAAATTCAATTCAATTTTATTGTGGTTACCATTTTTTTATTTTAAAAGTATAAAAACAAAAAGATATTAACAAATAGACACAAAGTAGCATAAGAGTAGTACAATCGAATCAGAGTTACAGACAAGGTGACAGGGAATCAACAATGGTTGTTGCACTACATATTGATAACTTTGAAGTGTATATTCAGGGAAACAGATATAGACATGCAAAATTGATCAGACAATTAATCATCTACTATTCCTTACAATAAAGTGACCTAAGTCAGTAGTACAGCTTCCATTTAAAGTGTGAAAGCAAAAAGAACTACATCATCAACAACAGAAAAAGAAAGAAAAAAAAAACACGAAAAGCATTAACAAAGAGACACAAAGTACCTCAATAACAGTATAATCAGAATTGAATTATAGGCAAAGAAACAGAAAACCAACAATAGCTGTTGCATTGCATATTGATATCTTCAAAGTGTATGCTCTAGAGAACACATATAGACATATAAGATTGATCAAACAATCAGTCATCAACTATTCCTTACCATTAAATGACATAAGACAATAGTAGAACCATGTTAGCCATCCTGCATATGTATAAACATACCTATATTCATACATACATTTTTGCTTCTTTCTTTCCTCTTTCCCACGTCCCATCTGTTCTTTACTTTTGAACAAATTTCCTTGATGTCTCTTAGTTTATGTTCCCACCCTCAGGTTCTTACACCAGTGACACAATTACGTTGCCTGCACATGTACCTCTGATTTAATTCACTTATGAGTATGATGTCCAATTGTGACCATTTGCCTACAAAGGCCCCAAATCTGTCCCCCTTTATAGCTGAATAATATTCCATTATATAAAAATGCCACAGTTTTTTAATCCAGTCTTCTGTGGATGGACATTTGGGTTGCTTCCACAATTTAGCTATTACCAGTTGCCCTGCTATAAACATGGGTGCACATATATCACAGTGATACGATGCTTTCAGATCTTCTGGGAAAATACCCAGAAGGGGAATAGCTGGTTGGAATGGAAACTCTAGACCTAGTTTGCTGAGAAATCTCCAAACTGCTCTCCACAGTGGTTGCACCAGTCTGCATTCCCACCAGCAGTGTAATAGAGTCCCTATTTCTCCACAGCCTCACCAGCATTTGTTATTGGATGATTTTTTCATGCTGGCCATTCTTACTTGGGTGAGATGAAATCTCAGTGTTTTTTTTATTTGCATTTCTCGAATGACTGAGGATGTGGAACATTTTCTCATATATTCATTTGCCATTTGTATTTCTTTATCTGACAAGTGTGTATTCATCTCAGGTGCCCTTTTCTGGATTAGGTCTTTGAATTTGGACAGGTACATGTTTTTTAATTCTTTGTATGTTCTAGATAGAAGACCTTTGTCTGAGGAACAGCTAGCTAGGATTTTTTCCCAATTTGTGGGTTTTCTTTTTACTTTGCTGGTGACTTCTTTAGATGTACAAAAACTTTTCAGTAGGATGAGGTCCCAGTTATTGATTCTTTGAAGTGTTTCCCTTGCAGGTTCATTTTTGTTCATGAACTCTCTGCCTACTCCTATGTCTTCAAGATTTTTACCTACTTTCTCTTCCAATAGATTTAGAGATTCTGTTTTAATGTTGAGATCTGTGATCCATTTTGACCTGAGTTTGTTGCATGGTGATAGACTTCGGTCTATTTTCAGTTTTCGGCGAGAGGTAAGCCAGTTTTTCCAGCACCATTTATTAAACAGGTCATCCTTTTCCCAGTGAGTTTTGTTGGCCCCTTTGTCAAATACTAGGTGGCTGAGTGTGTTTTTCGTTGTGGTTTCATCTTCCAGTCTGTTCCATTGATGCTCAGGTCTGTGTTTTAGTGAGTACCAGGTTGATTTTATTACAGTTGCTTTGTAGTATAATTTCAGGTCAGGGATTGTGATTCCACCTGACTTGTCCTTATTGCCCAGGATTGCTTTTGCTATTCTGGGTTTCTTCTGGTTCCAGATGAATTTAAGGCATATTTTCTCTAGATCTCTGAGGTATGCTATTGGTAGTTTAATGGGAATTGCATTGAATCTGTACAACAGTTTTGGTAGTATGGCCATTTTCAAAATGTTGGTTCTTCCTAACCATGAGCAGGGGATGTTTTTCCATTTATTGAAATCCTCTTTGATCTCTTTTTTCAAAGTACTGTAGTTTCCACTGAATAAATCTTTCATATTCTTCATTAGATTCATTCCTACGTATTTCAATTTCTTGGATGCTATTGTAAAAGGTATGGTTTCCTCAATTTCCCTCTCAGTCAGTTTGTTGTTCGTGTATAGGAATGCTATTGATTTTTGGGTGTTGACTTTGTATCCAGCTATGCTAATGAATTTGTCAATTAATTCCAGGAGTTTTCTTGTTGAGTTTTTGGGGTCCTTCATGTATAGTATCATGTCATCTGCAAATAGAGATAGTTTAACTACTCCCTTTCCTGTCCTTATTCCTTTCATTTCTCTCTCTTGTCTGATTGCTCTGGCTAATGCTTCCAGAATTATGTTGAATAGGAGTGGTGACAATGGACATCCTTGTCTTGTTCCTGACTTTAAAGTGAAAGTTTTCAGTTTTTGTCCATTTAGTATGATGTTGGCTGTTGGTTTGTCATAGATGGCTTTGATCAGATTGAGGTGGAGTCCATCTATTCCTATTTTTTCTAAGGTTTTTAACATGAATGCATGTTGGACTTTGTCGAAAGCCTTTTCTGCATCTATTGAGATGATCATGTGGTTTTTGTCTTTGGCTGTATTGATATGATGTATTACATTAATTGATTTGCGAATATTGAACCATCCCTACATTCCTGGAATAAATCCTACCTGGTCATGGTGTATAATTTTCCTTGTGATTCGCTGTATTCTATATGCTAGTATTTTGTTGAGTATCTTTGCATCTACGTTCATTAGATGTGGGAGACCTGTGGTCGGCATCCATTTTGTAGTGTATCAGCCATCTTCAGAGTCTCCTTGAGTTAAGTTTCTATCTTGAGTTAAGTTTCGATTTCTCTGAGTTCTGCCTATTTCCCATAACTCACGTGCTATACTTCTGCTATCTGGACCTCCCTCCGTTGCTTAGTTACCCACTGACGTCAACCTCCCCACTCCCGTACTGTATATATACCCAAGCCTTCCGCCTAATAAATGAGACTTGATCAGAATCCTGTCTGGCCTCCATTTCTTGTGTCTCTTGTCCCTTTCTCATCCCCACTCCCCCTCTACATTCTCCGTTGACTACCCAAGGGTCGGGTCAATTAGAGAGATTGGCCTATAGTTCTCTTTCTTGCTTGGGTCCTTCTCTGGATTTGGTATCAGTATGATACTTGCCTCCCGAAACGTGTTAGGGAGATTTGCTTCCTTTTCGATTTCATTGAAGAGTTTGAGGAATGTTTGCATTAGATCTTCTCTGAATGTTTTGTAGAATTCTGCTGTGAATCCACCAGGGCCTGGGCTTTTCTTACTTGGTAAGTTTTCTCTGACATCTTCAATCTCGGTAATTGATTTTGGGTTGTTCAGGATTTTTGAGTCTTCCTGATTCAATTTTGGTAATTTTTACCTTCCTAGGAATCTGTCCATTTCTTCTGAATTTTCTATCCTGTGGGAGTAAAGATTTTCAAAGTAGGTATTAATGATCTCTTGGATTTCTGTGGGATCTGTGGTGATTTAAGCCTTTTCATTCCTTATTGCATGAATTTGAGTTCTTTCCCTTCTTTTTTGATAAGGTTGGCTAGGGGTTTATCAATTTTATTTATTCTTTTGAAGAACCAACTCTTTGATTCACTTATTTTTTGTAGAGTTTTCTTCATCTCAATTGCATTAATTTCTGCCCTGAGTTTTATAATCTTCTCCCTTCTTTGGGCTTTTGGTTTGGCTTGTTGCTCTTTTTCTAAGAGTTTGAGGTGTAGCATTAGGCTATTTATTTGCTCTCTTTCTGTTTTCTTTATACATGAGTTCATTGCTATAAATTTTCCTCTGAGGACTGCTTTCATTGCATCCCACAGATTCCGGTAGGTTTTACTTGCGTTTTCATTTATTTGCAGGTATTTTTTAATTTCTTCTTTAACTTCTTGTGTGACCCATTGGGTATTCAGGAGGTTGTTGTCTAATTTCCAAGTGTTTATGCGGTTTTGGAGTTCCCTTTGTCATTAATTTCCAATTTCATTGCACTGTGGTCCGATAATATGCATGGGATAATTTCAATTCTTTTGCATTTAGGTAGATATGCTCTATGGGCTAGAATGTGGTCAATTTTAGAGAAAGACCCATGTTCAGCTGAGAAAAATGTGTATTCTGATGTTGTGGGGTGGAACACTCTGTATACATCTACTAAGTCCATTTGTTCACACTTTTGGTTCAGGTCTGTTATTTCTTTGTTGAGTTTCTGACCAGTTGACCTGTCTCTTTGTGTCAGAGGGGTGTTTAGGTCTCCCATTATAATAGTGTTATTAGTTAGTTGATTTTTCACGTATGTTAAGACGACTTGTAAAGTTTGGTGCTCCATTGTTTGGTGCATAAATGTTTAGGATTGTTATCTCTTCCTCTTGCAGCTTTCCCCTAACTAGTATGTAATGGCCTTCTTTATCTCTTTTGATTGTTTTTGGTTTGAAGTTTACACTGTCTGCAAACATAATACCTACCCCTGCTTTTTTCTGGGGACCTGTTGCATGGAGAATTGTTTTCCATCCTTTAACTTTCAGTCTGTGGATTTCCTTTTGAGTAAAATATGTTTCCTGTATACAGCATACCGTTGGATTGTGTTCCTTAATCCATTCTTCCAATCTTTTCCTTTGACTGGTGAATTGAGGCCATTTACATCAATGGTTATAATGGTTATATGTTGGCTTATTCTGGTCATGTTATTTACTTGTTGTTGTCGTACTTTTGCTATCTGTTTATTTACTTGTTCTGTTTGAGGATTTCTTTGTATTGTTGTGCTTGAGATTGTGGTCATTTTTTTCTCTCTCTATAATATCTCTTAGTGCTTTTTGCAATGCTGGTTTGGCACTCATGATGTTCTTCAGTTGTTCCTTGCCATGGAAATGTTTTATTTCTCCATTGAATTTGAAGGATAGTTTTGCAGGATACGTCAGTCTGGGTTGGAAGTTGTATTGTCTCAGAATCTGTAATACCTCACTCTAAGCTCTTCTGAATTTCAATGTTTCCGTTGAGAAGTCTGCTGTGATTCTGATGGGCTTTCCTTTATAGGTGATCTGTTTCTTTTCTCTAGCAGCTTTTAATATTGTGTTCTTTTGCTGGATGTCTGTGATCTTGACTCTTATTTGTCTGTGTGTGGTTTTCTTTGGGTTATGGCTTGTTGGGGTTCTATATGCCTCACTTAAGTGTACTTCAGTATCTTTTACCTTGTTTGGGAAATTTTCTGCTATTATTTCAGCAAATATTCTTTTTATATCATTTGTGTAGTCTCCTGCTGTTTCACTGACTACTATTACTCGAATATTATTTCGTTTTGCCTCATCTTGCAGCTGTTGGATTGATTTTTCTTGTGTCTTTGATGATTTTATGAGATCCTTCCTTTCACGCTCATAAGCTGCCATGCTGTCTTCAAGGTCTGAAATTCTATCTTGGGCTTCATTTAAGCAGTTTTCCAACTTTCAGTGGAAGTTCTCAATTCCTGGCAATCTCTTTGGACCTGTTTCATTCGCTCTTGTAACCTTTCCATTTGTTCCCTATATTCTTCTATTCTTTTATCTATTTCTTCTCTATGTGTACGGAACATTTCTTCCATTATAGTTTTCAGTTCATTTTCTGTCTGAGAGATTATTGCAGGTATGTGGCTTATTTCTGCTTTAAGCTCTTCTATGGCCTGATGGAGTTGTGTTCTTTATTTCGGATGCAATCATTTCAGAACTTGGAGGTATGTGGCTCTCTAGTTCCCCTGTATCCTTGCATCCAGGACTTGTTCTGGATGGGGTTGAGTTCTGAGACTGCATTTTGTTCTTCTGTCTTCCAATTTTTGGGTATCAGATTCAAAATATTGAGCTATAAGTTACCCAGGCAGTTCTCCAGGCAAAGGTCTGTTGCAAACGCTGCTCCAATAACTCCTTCTCTTCGGGAGAATGTCCCTTAAGCTTTCTGCTGAGAGTTTCACTCAATAGGCTGCTCATATGCTGCTTTGTGGGCCGAGCTACTCCATACCCAGAGACCTGGCTGTGGCACAGAAACAGCTCGCTGCCCCGGGGACCGTGCAGGCAGGGGGCCGCTCAGGTGTTCCGCCCTGACTGGAGCTCCTTCCCCGCTCAAAAATCTGCTCAGGGTGCCCAACCAGTTCTCCTGTCCTGGGGTCCATGCAGTCAGTAGGGCCGTTTGGATGTCCCTCGCTGGGCAGAGCTTCTCCCTGACTCAGAAATCCGGTCGGGGTGCCCAAACAACTCACCTGTCCCTGGGATCATGCAGGCAGGAGGACCACTCAGGTGTACCTCCTTACGTCGAGCTTCTCCCTGACTCAGAGATCAGGTTGCAGCGCACATTCGGCTCACCTGTTTCGGGATCTGTGCAGGCAGGAGAGCCCCAAAGTGCTAGTATTTCATGCTTCGCCTGCGATCCGCTGCTCCCCAGCACTTTTCTGCCTCCTCGGTGCTCTCGCAAGAGCCCTGACCGCAGCCGCTGCAGTGCCCACACTCAGTCTGAGGAGGGTGCTGGCTGCGGGGACAGGGACCTGAGTGGGACCCCAGTCTGCAGCCCGGATTAGTGCATCCTGACCGAGGAACGTGGGCTATGATTCTGCCCCACTCTCCAGCTGCCAAAAAGCCAATTTCTGGCAGCAGCCGCTGGTGAGCTGCGCAGGGTCAGGAGATGGTAGGCTCCGTCCCCCCGCGGTGGCCTCCAGGTTTGTGGACTCGGCCGAGCCGTTGCCTGCGCACCGTGCTGAGCACCTCGGGTGCCCAGCTCTCTGGGCCCGCCTGCTCCTTGCTGCGGCAAATTGAGGTGCCCCGCTGCGGGCCAGGCAGTGCAGAGCAACACGTTCAGTTAGAATTCCACAGCCGCGGACCCGGCACCCACGAGCGCCGAGCCTGTCTACTGCTAGAGATCTCTCTCTGGGAGGATTCCTCTCTCCTGTTCACCTGGTCGCCATCTTCCCGGAAGTCTACTGTGGTTACCTTAAAAGTGAAAATGTTCTTCAAGCTTATTATAAAAAAAAAATATACACATGTGCCAGGTTCTGGCCCACCCCTAATTCCTATTCTCCAATGTTAACCAGTTTTGATTGTTGATGTTTCGTTTTCTTATGTTTTCCTCCATATTTAAAATAATACCATTATATTTTATTCTTAGTGCTTATATAGGTATAGATAAGTACATTTCTTTAACCCCTCACTTTGCATCTGGAAGATTGAACATTTTCTCACCTCACATTTACACATCCCTTACCCAGAATTTTCTTAATTATCATCATTTAAGTATAGGTGAAACACCATTCTGCTTATCTTTATTCAATTTGCAGGTAATACTTAGTGGTATATAAATATTTGTGTAGCTGCGTCATTTTTATTATCTTTCTTGTACAAGATGTATTTATTTTTTCATGAAGTTATCTCAATTATATTTCATAATTAATATTTCATTGATTATTCATTGAGTATCTATCAGAAATATCCCCTGATACTCACACAGCAGTGTGTATCTCTTCTCCATGCAAACATAGCATGTAATCAGTCAATTTCATTTATTTTCTTGAAGTCATTTCTCCAGTGGCTTTTTTCCACTTGCTCCAATGTACTGGTTAGTGTCTCAGAGTGTCACACATCTATAGTGCTCAAATGTTCTTTCATAATCATCTGGGAAATTTCTCTGACCGCTTTCCTATATCTTCATTCATCTATCTTCCTCTGCTTGAGTTTTTGCCATCAGTATTGTTAAAAATATCTTCTACTACCTTGTTCAGGAATTCCTGGAAGATAAATTATTGAGACATTCTACGTCTTTAAATGCCTGTATTTTAACTCTGACTTGTGAAAGAAACTTTGAATTGTACTGAAGTTTTCCTCTAAAATCACTTAAAATGTTCTAGCATTGTTCATATCATGTAGGTTTCTGTGTTGCTATAGAAAAACAGGAAGACAACATGATGTCAAAAAATTGTAATTCAACTTTATCTTCCATCTATAGAAGAATTTAGTACCTTCTTTTTTATCTCTAGCATTTTTAAATTTCAAATTGAAAGAAGGGTATGTATCTTTGTTTTTCATTTATCATTAGGCCCTAAAAGGAACTGAGAAATGTGGAAATTTATAACCCCTGCAATGGAAAATTTATTTGCAGTATTTCTGTAATGATTTCCTCTTTATGATAATGCACCCTAGAATTCTCATTAGTTGTAATTTTGACTGATTAAATTTTCTGCTACAAATTTCATATTTTTTAACATTTATTTTTCTTTTCATTCATTCAAGAAAATTCCCATCATTGCTTTGGTTTTTAAAAAAAACAGTGGTGAAATTATAAATTTAAACAGCATTATTTTCTTCTGTGACATATTTCCTTTGAAAAATGTGCTTTTTTCAATGCTGTACTCCCTTTACCTTTTCATGAGTATGTAAATTCATATTTTAATAAGGCAATAGATTAAGGTAAGTTTAAAATCTTCCTATCTTTTTCTTCTTGTTTTCTTTCTTAGAAAAACTAATATGTTAAACTTTTTATATCACAAATATTTTTCATATTTCCTCAAGATCCATGTATCTATAAACATAATATTGTATAAATATACATGTGTCTATACATGCTATTATTGCACATTATTTGCTGTGTAAAATTTGCTTCATTCTCTGTCTTCTCCAGAAGTTGGATCTTTTGCTCTTCTATAAAGTTGATGAAGCTTTATGTATGACTAGTGAGAAAAAAATGCCTCAAGACACAGAAGACATAAATTACTATACAGGACAAAATTTGCATCCTTATAGGTTCTAATTGTTGAAAAAATTATAAGGAAACATTGAAAGTATTATGCTAATGATTTTTACAACTTACAAGAAATAAACAAGGTTCTTGAAAGACTGAAGTTATCACAGCTCATTCATGAAGCCATAGTTAATACAAATAGCCCTATATCTTTTTATACAAATTTGAAGGATAAAATATGATGTTTTTATATATGATTACATAATTGCAATAGATAAATGATTTAAGATAACCATTACCTTCTATAGTTACCTATGTGTATGAAGTAAGAGTTCCTAAAAACTACTATATTAGTACACTTTCATTATACAGTACAATATTAGGTTATAAACTTTCCTGTGGTAATTTATATCTCTAGATTTAGTTATCTTTACATAAATGAATTTTAGGTTTAATTTAGCAGTATTCAGAGTTGAAGGGTAGATGGGACATGATTGGTTAATGAGGGTACTGACTACATCAATAGATTTATCCAGTTATGGGTGCAAAGCTGAATCCAGTTATTAAGGGATAGATCCCAGCTCAAGAAATAGAATAATAGAGGTGTGGCCTGGGAGAGTATGTTACTGTCCCTGGGCTCTATCTCCCTCTTTGGCTCTTCCTTCCTGGAGTACCTTGATTCCTGGCTTCCAGGGTTTGAGCATTTTTCCTCTACCATGTTTCTGCCTTGGAGTCAGCTGACCAGGGACTGCACCCTCTGAAACCATGAAACAAAATAAGCCTTTTCTTCTTTAACTTTTGTGTGTTATCACAAATACATATCTATTACACATTTTGCCAATCATATTTAAATAGATACTAAGATTGTTTCCACATCTCCCTTGTTGCAAGTAATACTGTGATGAACTTAGTGTTGGTATTATTAAGACAGTTTGATTTAAGTTCCTTTGGGTATATGTACATAAGTAGAATTGCTTTACAATATTGTAGGCACATTTTTAATTTTTGAGGGAGCTTGATACCACTATTCACAATGGCTGACCTAATTTACATTCACACCCATAATATGCAAGGGTTCCCTTTTCCATACACTGATGCTGACATGCTCTTGCTATTACTTTGGATAATAGACATTCTGACTAGGATGAGATAATACCTCACTGTTCTTTTAATTTGGACTTTCCTCATTATTAATGGCATTTAGCACTTCTTCATATACCTGGTGGTCATTTTTACCGAGTAGCTCTACTTGTAATAAAAAATTGAATTTTTATTTTAAATTTTTCATAAAATCTAGGATGACATGATTTCATTAGTCTATTCCATCAAATCAATAATTTGAAATAATAGCAGCTCCATAAACTATTAAAATATATGAGTGTGGGGACTAATATCACATCTCATAATAATAAAATCAGGATTAACAGCAAGGCAAGGTAAATAAATTACAAGCTAAAATCTCATCTATATAAAGGCAAAAAATTTAAATGAAGTTTTAATAAATAATTTCAACAATATGCACACAGTGATATCACCCCTGATATTTAGCTCTAAAAGTAGAAAATTAATGGAATATTATGAAAAGCTATTAACATAGCCTAGTATACCAGCAAAGTAAAAAGCAAAGTAGAGGAGACAATATAAAAGGTATCAATGAAAAGTTTACTGCTAAAGACATTCTTGGTGGTAAAGACTGAATATTTTCCCATCATATGAACGTTAAATAAATGTGTGTTTAGTCATAACACTTTTACTAATTATTATGCTATAAGTTCTAAATAGTAAAGCCAGGAAATAAATAAAGAAAAATGTATCCAGATTTTAAATAAAGGAGTAAAACTGTCGACCTATGTAGGTGACTTGGTTGTCTTGATTGGTAAACAATGAGACAAAATATCAAAAAACATACCTTATATGTAAACTTATCTAAGTTGCAGGATTTAGGTTTAATATACAAAAGTAAATTGTATTTTATGTATTAGTAATAAGTACTAAAATTTGAAATTCTAAATCATATTTGTAATAGCAAAATATGCAGTAAGTAGGAAAATATAAAAATGATATAATACATTTCTACCACAAAAGATACAAAACCTGAGAGAATTAATAAATAAAGCATAGATATTTCATATCAAAAGTTCAGGAGAATTAGTACTCTTAAATGTTTATTCACTCCAAATTTATCAAAGAGAATTTTAAAAAGCAATTAAAGTGATACAGAATTTCAAAACAAATTGACAATGGTTGTTATGTTGCATATTGATACCTTCAAAGTAGTTGCTCAGGTGACCAGACATAGGCATGCAAAATTGAACAAACAATTAAGCATTAACTGCTCCTTTCAATTAACTAATAGAAATTAGTAGTACAATTATCTTAGCTATGATGTATGTACATATATATATATATATATATATATATATTCCCTTCTTTCTTTTCTCTTTTCTGAATTGATTTACACATTTAGTAAAATCCCAATACCAATCACAACACTATTTTTGTAGGAAATAAGCAACCGGTACTAAAATGTGTATGAAATAATATAAACCCTAGAATAGCCAAAATAACTATGGGAAGGAAGAAGAAATTTGGATAACTAACACTGTCTCACTTAAAAGACTAATTATAAAGTTCTGATAATCCTCTGTGGTGCTGCCACAAAAATTTATGAACATATCAGTGGACAAAGAGAAGGGAAATTGAAATAGAGAACTCATTTTCAACAGAGATATAATGGTAATTCAAAGGGGAGAAACTAATCATTTATCAAATGATACTGAAATGAATGAACATTAATATACAAAATCTAAAATTGCTATACCTAAATCTCACAATTTAGTTAACAATTAATTTGCTCTCATAACCATGTCTGGTGGAACTGAGCAGCAAGCATGTGCTCCCGGCCTTAGCCCATCCCCTGAGCTCTGTGACACTGAAGCCTCCTTTGCAGGTGTTGAGCCCACCTTAGCCAGGATAACAATGAAGTGTTCACTTCACAAAGCATACTCCCAAATCCCTGGGACCACCGCTTCTGGCCTCAGTGTCCAAATCCATATAGCAAACGAGTGTTGAGGGCATGCATAACATCCTGAGAGTTGAGCCCTGACCAGAAACTCCTGTTTCTGAGAATCCTGACCAAGATTAGCAGGATATGTTGTGGGGTAAAGTACTGTCCAGCTAAGGTAACGTGTTCAGTGTACATCCTGGCTGCCTGGGAAAATGAGCACCTCCATCTGGAACAGCAACCCACTCGGCCTATGATGTTGGCGGAATGATGTGTTTGAACTCTGACAGAGGTAGCTGGATCAAACCCTGCTTAGAAGTCTGGACCCCCTGTTGCTTACTTGATGTCTCACAGCTATCCAGGAATATTTTTTACCACATTAATTCAAAGGTTATGTGACTCAAACTAGGAAGTATCATAAGTACATGTTCATCAAACTTCAAGGTGAGTGAGGTCTCTTCCAAAACATTTGTTGGCACAACCAGGAAAGGCAAGATTCATTGCTGGCTCCTATAGAGAAGGCCATGAATTTGGATGAGGCATCCACTATAAAGCAGCAACAGGAACAGTTCCTGTTGCCACCCTCGTCCCCCACCACTACCACTGCAGCACACCCAACAGCACCTCTTGATCCCTTGATCATTGACCTATTGTACTTTAGTATTAAAAAATCAACCTGCAGGCAAGCATCATGGTGCCTCCCTTTAATCCCAGCACTTGACTTTAGAGACTGAGGCAGGAGGATTTCAAGTTTGAATTCAGCCTGTGCAATTTAATGACAGGAAGACTCGATCTCAAGATAAAAAGTAAAAAATAAAAGGGTGGCAGATGAAGCTCAGAACAAATGCCTTGTGATTAAAAGAAGAAAATCAATGTCAGACCTATCCTGCAGTCTGCCTGGTGGATTAGATTGAGTGCTGAATGGCCTTTTTCTGCTTTTACTGTACACCAGGACCTTACACGCCATCCGATCTGGGCCTACTTACTGCCCTGATGGACAGCCGCTGACTCATGTGCGATGAGGTTTGGTGGCTGCTGCAAGGACAGCATACACAGCATGGACTTTAAGCTCCGTGAGGGCAGAGATCTTTGTTTGCTTCTCGGATGTGTCACAAGAACCTGTAACAATATCTTGTATAAGACAAGCACTCAGCATATATTAGCAGAATCAAAAAAGACAATTAACTCACAACTGATGATGGACATAAAATGAAATTTGATATTAGGCATGGAAGTGCATTGTCTGAGAACCAGAATTCTGGGAGACTGAGGCAAGATGGTTGCAGGTCAAGCCTAGGCTGGCAATTTTTAGGCTTTGAGAGATCCTGTCTCAAAAGAAAAATAAATAACTACTTAGGATGGAGGATGTGGCTCAGTGAGAAAGTTCTGGTTTTAATCTTCAATGCTGCACACAAAAAACTTTTTTAAACTTTAAATTATTTTAAATTTAAAAATTTTTAAAATCTTTACATTTTTAAATTTTTTTCAGTGTTGGTAATTGAAACCAGCACATTTCCAATGAGATAATTTCCTAGATCTTCATTATCAACCTGTCTGTCTATCTATCTATCTATTATCTATCTATCCATCATCTATTTATCAGGGTCTCTCTAAGTCGCTCACCTAAGGTGAATTGAATTTGCAGTTCTCTTACCTCAGCTTCCCAGAGTGCAGGGATTATAGGCATGCACCAACAATCTGAGTTTTTTAAAAAAGTATTTTAGAGGGCAGGTGAAAAAGAAAGTTTGACCTGGAATTTGATACAATTAATCAAGTAAATACCAAAAACATATATCTATAAATTAAATGAACAAACTGGCTCTTGTAACAATCACTTTCTCTAGGAAACAAGTCATTAAGTGAATTAAAATAAACATACAGTGGACAATCTTTGCAAGTTACCTACTGGACAAATATTTGTATCCACATTGTATAAAGAAATCCTAAACAGTGAGAAAATAAGCAATCTAACTGAAGTAGAAATGTGAATTGTGACCTGAGAATTATGTATATGGTTTCATTTTCTCTCTTTCTTTGTCTTTATTTTTTGAGGTGAAGTTTCTTTACGTTGCCCAGGTTGGTCTCAAACTCATAAACGCAGATGGTCCTCCTGTCTCAGCCTGCTGAACAGATGAAACTATGGTCACACACCACCAAGCTGGACTTTGTGTATGCGGTAGGTACATTAGTGGTGATTACAGCACAGAATGGAATAGAGATTATATTACAGGCCCTATAGCTAGATGTCCATAACTCATCTGTGCAGTCACTGTTTTCAAAGCTAAGTTCTAACATTGTAGCAATTGAGGTAGTTCCGTCATCGCTTGTCCCCTGTCTTTTGAATATCATCTACATTGACTTTCATAACTCCACCACCCAGAAGCATGCTTGTCATAGCCAAATTCTCTCCATTCATACCAGACAAACAGGGCCAGGGATATAGCTCAGGGGCGCAAGTGCCTCCTAGGCAAGTGCGAGGTTCTGAGTTCAAGTCCTGATAACAAAAACAAGAACAAAATACTCAACACACCCTACAGAGAAATACAGAGTTTACTCACATGACATCTTGAGTCTATAATTTTCCTTGCTGTAGGAAGTGAGTGCAAATGCAGCCTGTGATACTTTCCAGGCATTTAGTTATTGACAGAAGGTTTAAACTGTCTCAGTTTCACCATTCATGAAAAAGAAATCATAACAACTACATTATAGCAACCTAAAGGAACTACCACTGATGAACTGAGATGATTACTTAAGTGTGATGGATTATGCTCGCTCAGTGTCTCCTTTAAAAATGCCTTCGTGATTTAGATTGGGAAGTGAAACAACACCTTCACAATAATGTTCAATAACAACTTCAAAAATATTTTCACAATCCAATTTCCAAACAACAGACGTAATCAATGTGAGTTCTACCTGTAGTCCTATCACTGATTACTGAGGTAACTTTTAAGCATTTTCCTCCTTTAGCAAGTTATCAGTAAAGCAGGCTACATAGTGTTACTGGGGAGAGTTAAAGAGCTAAACATGTGAAGTACTTAGTAGTGCTCCTGGAAACTAATGTGAGATTAATTCATGTCAAAAATTATTGTAGTCATTGATAATATTATTATTTGTTTTTGAGTACCAGGAATCGAACTCAGAACCTCGCGTTTGCCAGACAGGCCCTTGTGCCACTGTCTGGCCCCATTGTTAATATTATTAAAGGAAAAAAGCAGGTTGAAAGTAGAGCTACTCGTGTCAAAAGATTGAGTAATGACAGCGTGAAGCAACACAGGCAACACGCGCTCTTAACACTTACTGATTGACAGGGACTTTAGGTACCGGGACTAATCAAAACATCTTTCCCCACTTTGAGAATAATCAGTATGAGTTTATAAATGATAGAATTCAGTAGTGAATCAGCCAGGTCCTGGAATTTTCTCTGATGCTAAACTTTATTAAAAACTCAATCACGTTCTCTTTATTGGTCTGTTCAGGTTTTCTGCTTCTTCATGATTCATTTGTATTTTGTTTGTGTGCAAGAAAAACTGAAGACGATGGCATCTTCTCTAACTCAGTCCATGAGGGCAGCATTAGCCTGACAGGAAATTCAGATAAATACTAAATTAAAAAGAAAACTATACGCTGATATCCTTGAAGTATATATATATATATATATATATATATATATATATATATGAAAAATCTTCAACAACATACTAAAAAAGCCAGATTCAACATCACATTAAAGAGTAATTAACCATAACCAAGTAAAATTTTTTCTTGGATTATAAAGGTAATTCAACATACAAAAATAAATAAATGAAATACAGCATATTAAATGAATTAAGCCCAAAAGCCATACCATTTTGATAAATGTAGAAAAGGCAATTAATAAAAATCCAACAGCTATTCATGATAAAATCTCTCAACAAAAAGTACCCTAACCCACATTTAAAAGCATTATATTGAATGGGAAAATGTTGAAAGCTTTTCTGCTAAAACAAAGAAAAATACAAGATTTCTATCTTCACTACTTTTATTTTTCAAAAGATTTTGAGAAATGTATCCAGATCTACTAAGCAACATAAATAAATAACAGATATCCAGATTGAAAAGGAAGAGTCAGATTGTCCTTGTTCAAAGATGACATGATCCTGTGCACAGAAATCCCTAAAGATTCCATCCAAATAAAACTTGTGATTAAGACACAAATTCAGAAAAGCTGTATTATATAAAAGCAACACACAAAAATCAGTAGCAATTCTCTGTGCTAATAGCAAGTGATCAGAAAAAGAAATCAGGAAAATAATTCTTGTAATTGTAGCAGTAGCTATAAAAACAAAGTGCTAGAAAAATATTTAACTAAGGAGGTGAAAGATCTTTACAATGAAATTATAAAACATTTTTTGTCACTTTTGTGTTTTTATTTTAAAGGAAAAACAAAAACAGAATGACAACAAGGACAAAAAACACACAAAAACAATAAAAACTATAGAGAATTTTCAAATAAGATGAGAGAAAATTAACAATGGTTTTTATATTACATATTGTTATCTTAACTAAGTTGCTTAGATTACCAGATGTGAGGATGCAAGATTGATCAAACAATAAAACATTAACTGTTCCTTTCAGTAAATCACTAGCAATTCGTGGTACAATTATCTTATCTATTTATCTATATTTCCCTTCCTTTTCTCCTTTCCCTCATCCCAGTTGTACTTTCCTTTAAAAAAAAGATAAATGCAACAATGAAACTGAATTTTAAAACAAGTTATTAGGAGAGTTATAATAGTTAATAGATTGGGTATTGTGAAAATATATATATACAGCATTTTGTCTCTACAATATTTGTCTCTATATGGTGAGATCAAAGCTATAGTGAACTACACAGTGAGACCTTGTCAAAAAAAAGAAAACACAAGAAACAATACCCAGAATATCCACAAGACTTTCTTTTTAATAAACTAAGAAAAAATAACTGTATAACAATCTTAACTGTCTTGTATAAATGTATATTTTTTTCCTTTCTACATTTCCTTTTTCATTATCACAATTTGTCTTTTCTTTTGGACAGTTTCTTCCCAATTCACATGGATGCAACTCAAGCCCATACTCATAAGTGAAATAAATCAGATTCATGGGTGTAA
>PVLD010022220.1:10271-29833 GCA_004027595.1 Dinomys branickii | reverse complement strand
AAATTTGCATGTCTGTATATGGGTCCATACATCTACAATTCGAAGATATCAATGGATAAAGCAACAACTACTGTTGAGACCATATCACCTTGTCTATAGATTAGTTGTGATTGTACTATTTTCTATGATAATGGGTGTCTGTTTGTCAATATGTTTTTGTACTTTTATGTTTCTAAAATAAAAAAAATAAAGAAAGAAAGAAAGAAAGAAAGAAAGAAAGAAAGAAAGAAATCACCAGCAGAGTAAAAAGAAAACCTACAGATTGGGAAAAAATCCTAACTGGCTGTCCCTCGGACAAAGGCCTTCTATCTAGAACATACAAAGAATTAAAAAACATGAAATGCAAAGACCCAATCCAGAAATGGGCATCTGAGATGAATACACACTTCTCAGATAAAGAAATACAAATGGAAAATAAATATATGAGAAAATGTTCTACATCTTTAGTCACTCGATAAATGCAAATAAAAACAACATTGAGATTTTATCTCACCCCAGTAAGAGTGGCCAGAATCAAGAAATCATCGAATAACAAATGCTGGCGAGGCTGTGGAGAAATAGGGACTCTGCTGCACTGCTGGTGGGAATGCAGACTGGTGAAACCACTGTGGAGAGCAGTTTGGAGATTCCTCAGCAGACTAGGTCTGGAGGTCCCACTCAACCCAGCTGTCCCCCTTCCGGGGATTTTCCCAGAAGATCTGAAAACAGCATATCACTGTGATATATATGCACCCATGTTTATAGCAGCACAATTTGTAATAGCTAAATCATGGAAACAACCCAAATGTCCGTCCACAGAGGACTGGATTTAAAAACTGTGGCATTTTTACACAATGGAATATTATTCAGCTGTAAAGAAAGACAATCTAGGGGCTTTTATAGGCAAATGGTCACAATTAGAGACCATACTCATAAGTGAGGTAAACCAGATGTGCATGTGTAAACAGCATATAGTATCATTAGTGTAGGAACCCGGAGGTGAGGATATAGATTGAAGGTATGAAGGGAGACTGCTCAAGGGTAGAGAGCGATCAGGATGAAGGGAAGGAGAGGAGAAAGAGGAGGATAGCTTAGTAGGTATGTATGTATGTGCGGGATGGCTGACATGGTTGCACTGTTGTCTCATGTCATATTGATGTGGGAAACAATTGGTGATTAGTTGTTTGATCAACCTTGTATGTCTATTTGTATTGTCCTGAGTATACACTTTGAAGCTACCAACGTGTAATACAACAACCATTGTCGATCCCCTGCCACCTGTAGTTCAGTTTTTGTACTGTTCTTGTGCGATGGTGTGTATGTTTGTTAGTGTTTTTGTTCTTTTACTTTTAAAGTTAAATAAATTTTTTTAAAAAGTAGACCTCCAATTGCACAAAATCGAGCACAGAGCCCCGAGCACTCAGCACCCAGTAACCAACACATGGTGCAACTCGACACCCAGCACCCATACAAACCCTCAAGTTGATGACCAAAAGAAAACCTTAACCCTCTGACCCTCACCTTCACCCTAACCCTGACCCCTAAACCCAAACTGAAACCGCAACCCTATCTTTTGTTAGTGGCACACACCTTAAAACATAAAATGGAACCATTACTTTCTTACAACCATGGGTATCCTAATATTTATGTCCCTACTGAATGCTACCAGTTACATATTTTTACACTGAAATTTAACAATCAAAACCCTAAAATACTTAAAATTTTCATTTTTACATAACAACTCTTTTAAGCAATCATCTCTAATACATAATAACCTTTTCCTAATTAGCTGTCTGTTATGGTTAATGCATTGTGTCAACTTGGGAAATCCAGAGGTTTAACTAAATGATTCAGCAGGAAGCCAGGGTGCTTGCGTTGTATACATCCTGAACCTGTGAAAGTGGAGGGCATGGAGGTTATATGAGAGGTACACGCCCCCTGAGTGGGGGTAGGCTGTTTTACAATGTAAAGGAAGAAAGGAGGCTGCTTGCAGCCATTCTTCCCTTTTGCTCTGGTTGTTTTGCTGTGCTCTGCTGCCATGAACAGTTTGCCCTCTGCCATGTGCCACTCTGCCTCAGAACCAGCCAAGTATGTACTGAAACCTCCACAAACTGTAAGCTAAATAAACCTTTCCTTCTTTCATTTTTGGCGTTGAGTATTTTGTCTCAGCAACGAGAAAAAAGTAACCAAGACAAAATTTGGTACCGGGAGTGGGGCCGTTGCTGTGACTATACCTGACTATGTGGTTCAAGAACCTTTGGAAATGGCTTGTGGGAAGAGTTTGGAAAGGTTTAAAGAAGTCGCCTGAAAGAGATGCACTGGAACGCCTTCGGCTGTTCCTTATGGGAGATTCTGGTCAGAGTTCAGAAGACCAGAAGGCCAATAAAAATCCTTCCAGTAAAGACCGGGTTCAGAAGGTTTCTGTTGAAAAGGACTGCATTGGTTGTTGCACTCCAGAGGATATATGTTATGGCTTGGCAGAAAATTTGTCTGCATTTTGCTCTTGTCCAGAGACTTTGCCTAAGACTGAGATTAAGGGCGGCAGCAAACTGATTAATCTGGCAAAAAAAATTTCAAGACAGTCAAATGTTGGGGCAATGGCATGGCTATTGTTGGTGGCTTTTAGACAGATTTATATTAACAATCAAGAACAAAGAGCCCAGCAGGATGATTTAAAATGTTGTGAGTTTGGCCAGAAAGAAATCTCCAGTAAATCTGTGGACTACAAAGATAAGGCTGAGGAGGTCTCTATTGCTATAAAGGAACAAAAAGATGAAAAATATGGACTGAGGGCATCACAATAAGCAACAAGTCTCCACCGTTTGCAGCCTCAAAACTGCAAAGGTGAAAGACCTTGCCTTGAGAAAGAAGCTTAAAAATGCCATGTTCCAAAATGGTAGTGGCAGCTGCACCAGATTCCAGAATGGAGGTGACAGAAAATCTGTTCCTCAGAATTGGATTCAATATGCCCAGCGATCCAGGCACTCAAACCCTATGGCTAAGAGACAGAAAAGTTTGGCTACTGCTCCAGGTGGCAGCAGACCTCGGCATCATCCACGTGGCCCTGGCTTTAAATGCAAGAAAAATACAAGAGTTCTGAGGTTAAAGAGGCTTCCACCCAGATTTCAGAAGGCCTGGGAGGCCAGACAGTGTGCCCCTGAGAGGACAATGTGTGATGCTGTGAATGTGAAGCAAAAGGTGCCCTGGAGACTTCAGAAATTTAGAAAAGCCAGGAACATGGATCATCTAAGGAAAACTGCAAAGAGGGAGCAAAATGAGCCTAAGAAAAAATCCATAGGAGCTATAACCACCAGAAATGCCATAGGGATGAACTCATGCAAGCTCTTCGGAACTCACAATGTGCCACGAGTTTCTTCACATGCTGGATGTGGAATTACAGGACACAATGTTAGCCCTGCTGGATTTTGGACTTGCTTTGATCTCAGTGCTCTTTATTACCCTGTCGGCAGCTTTTGGTAATGTTTATTTTGTGCCTTTAAATATTTAAAATGTTTAATTTTCATTTGTACAGGGACAAAATATTGTGGTTCTAATGTAATATAATGGCTTTATATCTGGAAACTGGTTTAAGAAAATGTGTATGGTTGCCAAGTTGACAAGTGGTGAAATGTTATGGTTAATACCTTATGTCAACTCGGAAATCCAGAGGTTTAACTAAATGATTCAGCAGGAAGCCAGGGTGCTTACTTTGTATACATCTTGAACCTGTGAAAGTGGAGGACAGGGAGGTTATGTGAGAGGTACACGCCCCCTGAGTGGGGGTAGGCTGTTTTACAATGTAAGGGAAGAAAGAAGGCTGCTTGCAGCCATTCTTCCCTTTTGCTCTGGTTGTTTTGCTGTGCTCTGCTGCCATGAACAGTTTGCCCTCTGCCATGTGCCACACTCTACCTCAGAACCAGCCAAGTATGGACTGAAACCTCCACAAACTGTAAGCTAAATAAATCTTTCCTTCCTTCATTTTTGGCGTTGGGTATTTTGTCTCAGCAACGAAAAAAAAGTAACCAAGACACTGTCCTTTATCAGAATGCGCATTAGGGTTATGGTTAGGGTTAGGGTTTTTGTTAAAGGCAGATGTCTGAATCTGAATGAAGCCTTATCACAGGCAGTCCTTGTTTTCCATCCAGAATCATAAATACATTTAACGCACTATCAGATTAACACTCATGAATTCCCGTACACATGTGAACCCTCATGTCACAGGTTGGCCAACCCCCTATTCGCCAACTAAAGTCCTGTCCAATAATCCCTCCCCACTCTAAGGAATTTTTGTTCAATTATCTTGATTTTTTGATGAGCTGTGAGTAAATCCATTTTAATACCAGACCAGTGGGTAACTTAGGTGAAAACATGCTTTTAAGTCTATAATCCAAATTGTATTATGAACAAATGATAAAAGAAAAATTGTTGATCTCAAAATAAAGGGGAACAGCTGTCCACAGAATGACAGACAAGCACATAAACAAGTACACACAAACTAATAAACATCCTTACAAAATCAGAGCTCACTCAAATATATTTTTGACCAAATGGAATTATAGTAACTCTATTATAATTTGAGAAATTTAAAATTTATATAAATAGACTAGTCAATTTTATTGTCAATTAGCAGAGATCTCTTATCAGAAAAATTGTGTAAAGAATAGAATCTGTCTATAATGAATATGCATATTTTGTATTTTATTCTGTTTTAGGAATACTGGTAACTTTCAGCTCAGTTATCTCTATATACTCTATCACCTATTTAGACCTTAGATTTCCATTTTGTCAGTATTTTCAATAGCCCCCCAGTCAAATCTAGCCTCATCCTTATCTATCAGCTGTAGAGCAGTCTCTGAGGTGTCACTGCACAGCTCCCTAAAAGGTAGAACCACCTTCCTCTCTAGGTCTTAGTTCACGATATAGCTGGACAGCATGCTTTAGAAAAACACAAAGATATTTTGGACACCAAGTTAGCTTTTTTGCTTTACCTGATTGAATTGTCTTTCTGCTCTTGTACTTCCATCTTTTGTAAAATTTTAAAAATTTAATAGTATATGTTGCCAAGTGAAGGGGGAGGGAATGATTCCCTGTGTACCCTATATTTTGGAAGAGGAAGTCGTCATATAGCTTCCCTTAACCTAAGATGACCCATTTGTGAAAACAGAAGCAAATTGAATTAACTTGTCTGAAGAATAATGGCAATTAATAACACCAGAGAATTTAGCCCAAAATCTGCATGGGACCATTTAATATTATCAAATAAAGTTTGAAAATCATTCTAGAGTGATCTGAACTCTTTGAGGTAATTGCCACGTCTTTTCAAAAGCATCTGCAAGTTTCGTGTTGGTAATTTTTTCAGAATCTTGAAATTTCAAGAAATCATTTTTACCATATTCTGTCATATAAATAAGAATATTACTTTTACTATCAGAAAGAAGATATTTCAATCAAGGAGTACTAGGTGGAAGCCTCCCAGTTAATACCCATTAAAAAAAATTTTACAGTCACTTCATAGCTTCTATAATCCACTTCTAGTCATCTCTGTATACATTTAATTCTGTATTCTCATGACTACATATGGTAGCTGCTTTGTGAATTCTAAGGTTGCAGGAATCCTGCCACAAACTAATAATCTCTGTTGTAATTTCCATTTTCCATACACTTTCAAATAAATTACCAGGACACTTTTAGGGTCCCTCTTAAAAGTATCTGTGTGAGATTTAGGAGTAGACACACAAAGACTCTTGGGATGTACTTGAAAAAGGTCATTCAACTTAGTTTAGCTAGCTAAATTAATTATCTCTAAAAATTCCAAAACATAAAATGTGCATCTATCCATAAGATGGACTCTAATTGCAGGATCAGGTTGATGTGACAGGGAATCTTTTCCCACTTAGCTACTGGCTAGAGCCATTATGCTGGAATAAAACCACTCACACCTGGATTCCTTGGCAAGCGTCAACACTAAGCAGTAGCATATTGCTTTATTGTCTGGTGCAGCGCCTGGGGCATGAAGTCCTGCAGGAAGTGGTATAGCTCAGGGAATAGGCTCTGCATGTCCTGCAGTGGGGTGACCATGAGCATCTCCTCCGCCTCGGACACACTTGCCATGAAGATCATGAGGGGCTCAACCTTTGCTCCCTGCTCCCCATTGCTGCTGCCAGGTCCTGCCAGCTTATGGGTCACCCAGGCCTCGATTGCCAACCACTCAGCCCCTGTGTTGCCCTCCTGGCCCTGCCACCACCCTTGCCACGTGTGGTGTCACAGGGTGCAGCACCAGCTAGTGCAGCCCTGGCATAGCCAGGCTGGCGCTGGGTGACCCTGTCCTTATTCCGCAGTGCCCAGGCACCAGCTAGCCACCACTGGCAATTCCCCTGGCTGCCTGGGGCCTCTCATGCCCTGTTCCCACACCAACTTGCTAGCCTCCACAACCGTCTCCTCCTTTGCTTCTTGACCAAGGTTCTCTGCATGTCCCCACAGCTCCTCATCCTTGTCCTTGCTGCCCTCCCCATTTCCATCTAGCTTTAGTCTTTTGCCAGCTTCTCCCTGGGCGGCCTCCTCCGTCCCTGCCCCAGCCCTTGGTCTCCTTGTCCGCCATTCTATCCCGCACCCGAGTGTGTCCTGTAGCATCCGGACCAGAGCAGCAGTGAGCTGGGGGAAGGGCGCTGTGGGAAGGGGAATGGGAGTGGCTACGAGCAGTGAGGTGAGAGGGCGTGGCTGCCGATTTGGCTGCAGCCCGGAGGTACATACAGCCTTGGCCAGAGCAGCACTGATACTTCAGGCTCTGCCAGTAACTTGGCTGCAGCTTTTATTTTATCATATTGGGTCTGGGCAAGTTGCTGGCAGAGCCTCAATAGCCCTGCTTTATTCTCAGGAATGGACTCCACTGCCTGTGCCAACCCCCAAGCGTCGTGGCGGGTACTGCCTCTGTAAGTCACAGCCGCTAGCTAGGAGAAGGGTAACGGGGATGTGCCCAGTCACTGTACTTGTTGACTGTCGCTTTTGTTCTGACCACTGAATAATTTGTTTCTGCCTGGATTCCAAGTACCCGCACCATCACAGGACAGTTACCTGCCCTGCATCTCTCACACAGGTCTTGACAATGGGGGTGTTTGGGGTCCACGCAGCGAAGTCTTACTGTGTAGGAACATTTAGTTCTTTTACAACTTTGACAAGTGATATTCTCCACTTGGTAAGGATTGTAAGACTTCTGACACGTTCTGCAAAATTGTTTGAAGTAAACTTGTTTGTGCCCTGGATATACCACACGTATGCACTCTCCCAGTGGATGTTGCAATCCTTGCAGTGATAATAGCCATATTTCTGCTGGAAGCCCCGGTGCTTCTTGCTTGGCTCAGTGCCCGGAGGCAACCTCTCCCACATAGTGGCGGCTGGGGTTCCTGGTCCTGGGTCATGACAGCAGCATCTGCCACTCAAGCACACACTGCTCCAGTGTGCTGCACCTTGGGTCCACCTGCACCCCCACACCATGGGAGCTGGGCCTGCAGGGGCATGGCCTGAAGCCTAGGCACATGTGCAACAGGAGCGTGGTGGAGGAGAATGAGGCAGGAGGATGTTCCCCACTACAGAGCCAGTAGCCATAGGTACCCTTGGCGTTGGCTGAATATGGGAAGAGATAGGAGGGAGTGCACACTTGGTACCTGAATGTACCCAGCACCTTGTCCCACACTGCAGCCATCCAGGCAGCCCCCATTACTTGATGGGGCCAAGGCAAGGTCCAATGAGACTTTCCCAGAAAGGACCAACTTTTCCCAGTGGTTCTAGATCTACACTCATTATTCCAGTGATAGCCTTGTTGACACTTAGTACAAGGCTCAGCTGAAGAAACCGACAATAGCTGAGCTGCCTTTACTGGTGCAGTAAAGCAGTTCTGAGCAAAGTATCCTTCATCCTCACAATGAAAATAGTCTTGCTTTTTTTCTTCCTCCATGATGTGGCTGAATAGCTGAGTAACGGCTGCCTCCAGGACAGCCCCCTGTACATATGAGGGACCAATATCTGCACAGATCCAAACCATCTCCGGCAACATATCCCATTTTTTGTGGGCTCTCAAGGCCTCTTTGCACTATTTATTTGCATTTTCAAAGGCCAGCTGTTGAACTATTAGTTTGCTAGCTTCTGTGTTACATATGATCCTCTCACTAGCCTGCAATAAGTGTGGCAAAATCTTGAGAAGGTTCATCAGCACCTGATAAACGGAAGCCAAATTGAGGGACGCCCCCCCTAAAAGGAAGTCCCCTCCGAGTCCTTGTGACAGCCATTCTCTTGGTGTACTAGTACGCTGGCAGTTCCAAGGTCAGTTGGCTGCGATAGCAAAGGCACCTCCCCAATTAGCACATCCTCTGTGATAGCTGTGTTGTGAACAGCATTGAGAGCTGCCTGGTCTGTGCAATATTCAAAGAAATTTCCTTTCCACAGCTAATAATCAGCTAGGCTTAAACATGCTTTAGCTCTTCCTTTCCAATCATTTGGGGCCGTAATCTGTTGCCCTAGAATTTCTGCTAAACTCAAGGTAAAGGGAGCAGTCGGGCCATAAAAGCAACAGCTTGTTTTAACTCTCTTAGCATTTTAAAATGTATAGTTTCATAATGACATATAACTTGCCCCGGATTTGGGGAGACTTGAACTTCAATTACAGGGTAGATATGTTGAAAACCCTCTGTGGGCTCCCCTGCCCAACTGGCTCCTTTTAATGCCATTTGCAAGGGAGACAGAGAAAATGTCTCTACTCTCTGAGAGGCAGAAGTTCCAACCTGTGATGCAGTGAAATGTCTCTAAGCTAAAAAGGCCAGAACTGCCACCTGTGGCTCAGTCCATTCCATGGAGTGTTGTAAGACAGAGTTCACAGGGAAACACCGCTCTGGTGGGAAAAAGCCCCTCTTGTCCCCATCACTCCTTCCTTCTTAAATTGGACCAGGCTGGAGGGCTCAGGTTCTGTCAGCAGCACCGTTGCTTTACCCTCCATGTCCCACTGAGGCTTGGGACTTGATTTTAACATAACATTCTGAGCCAAACTCTTTATGGTTACAAAATCCCTCCAAAACAACATCCAGAAAATTAAATACAGGAGTCAAACATGCAGCAAACACTTCTACAGACATGTACTCCCGGGAGTCTTGGGCCTCCACTTGCACTTCAACATCCCTTTCTCTTTTGGCTTCTTTGAAGCCTGTGTATCTTCTAGCCCTAGAGAACACATATTCCCACGCTTTACACCTGATGCTCCAGTGCCATGCGCTCCAGTGCTGAATACCAGCCCTCACTAATGCGCTTCTTCCTTCTGTTCCGCGCTCTTGGAAGCACATCCGCTGCCTGCTTATTCTCTCTCACCGGGTGTCCTGCTATTCAGGTGCCAAATGTGGGGAACGCAGTGGTCTCTCAGTGTACCCAGAGAAGGGATGGCAGTGGGTTTGAGGAAAAGAAAATAAGAGACAAAAGCTGGGGTCGGGTGGAGTAACCTCTTTACCTTGGAGGGCTAAAGGACTGAACAACAACAGCAGGGGCATTAATTTATACCCTTACAAAGTTAGTATCATAAGAGGCAATGTTGCCTAGCTACTAACGACAGAAATCATCCAGGCAGGATTTTTTTTCTCAAGATTGAGGTAGCTTGACTGCTTGAGGCACTCTGGCTCCGTTCTGCCCTTACACATATAACCAATTTCCAGCTCCAGCCGCTCCTAATAAGAGTGAACAGCACAGCAAATGCACAGAGGACGAAAAGTGCTTCTCAGTGAGGACTACGCTTCCAGGGAGGCTTAGCACTCCTGCAAAGACTACACCTCCCAGAATGCCCTACCACAGAGAAAACTACAGTTCCCAGGAGGCTCCGTGCTGGCACAGAGACACTGTGGGTAGCAGAGGACCACTGTGGATCTGGCTGGCTCACAGACTTTGTGCGTACGCGCCTCTGATTGGCACCCTGGCGAGCGGTGAGGGGTTGTGCTCCGGAGCCCACCAGTCCCTGATTCTCCGGCTGCTGGCGCTGGGCGGAGCCAGGGTGGCCTGAGATGGGTGGCCGGTGAGCCGCAGAACAGTACGAGAAAAACCACGCAGTCAGACCCACGTCTGAGCCGCTGAGGGCCTCTCAGTGAGCTAGCAGCGGGGAGCTGACCACGGGAGGTGGCTCATTGCGGTAGCTGTTCTTCTGTCCTTCCGCTTTGCCTAGGTCCTGGTGAGCAGCGAACCAGCTCCAAACTAAACAGGTCACAACACAGAACACAACCATTTCTCAATGTGGATGAGGAGACAAACACATGATTGATTTAACAGGGAGTGTATGTGTGTTGACAGGGTTTTACTGTGTGGCCCAGGCTGGTCTGGAACTTCTGGATTCAAGTGATCCTCCTGCCTGGGCTTTCTGAGGAGCCGAAATAATAGGCATTCTCCCAGCTAGCTGGGAAATTTAATATGTGGCATATACAGGCATAGTGCCTGCAGAAAACAACTTATAAGAAACAGCTGAATTTCAAAAGAACAGAGAAAGGAGAAGCAAGTGCTGTCCCCAAGAACATTGGAACAGGGAATAGGCATTGGCCATAAGGACAGGATGGGGCCTGGGTACACCCTGGGGCCTGTGCCTGTTATTCCCACCCCACCATTGCCCTCTCTGCCTAGTCTTCCTGCTGTTGTCTTGGCGCAGGAAGGAATTCAAAGGTCGCTACAAATCTAACTTCTGTGAGGCCTACCAGGCAGAATTTTCTCTGTACCAAATTTGCATATTAAAAAGAAAAAAAATGGTTTTGGTTTTACAAGCTAAGTAAAAGGTATATTCCTGAAGACGTGTTCTTCAGTGCTACCCTGTATGCTCTTTCACTAGCAAGTCTCTGACCCAGGTCCTCCAAGGCCACATCTAGAAGCCGTCATGGAGGGTGTGGGCTGTGTTCATGCTTGGCATCTGACTGTCCCCATGACAGACAAGATCCCCACCCTTCCTGGGCACCAGGGAGAGAGGACAGTACTGTTCTCTGAGAGAAATGTCCTAAGACTCCCAGGACCCACAGTGCCTCTGGAGGGATCTTAGAGGAGCCCTCACTTCTTTTCCTTACATCTAATGAGATAGTCTGCAAGGTAGTCGATGCAGCTTGCTTGGAGGGTGCTGTGCTTGGGGGTTAGGTTAGTGAGTGTCTGATTTCAGTGGCAGGGATAGGCAGGCAACTCTGTTTACTAAATGTCAAGAGTTTGTGTTTCTGGGAGTATTGGCCTGTGACTGGGAGAAGACTATACACAAGCACCTTGACTTAGGTCCAGTTTATGTCCTTGAGGCTTCAGGGAATGCCAGATGTCTCTGTAAAGGAGACATGGAGCATTGGAGGGCAGCTGTGACACCTGAGAAAGTGTCTTCAGTCTGGGGAGCTTGGGGAGTAGAAGGCTGAGTTCAGGCATTTACAGCAATGCTCAGGGTCATCTCTAGGAGCAGGCAGCTCCTGAGGCCCTGGCAGCCCATTAACCAACTTCCTTCCCTTCTGGGTCCTGTCTGGAGTGAAGGATATTGTTAGGTTCGGAGAGATTGACTGTCCCCTCAGCCCAAACCATAATTCCTGTGACATGTGGCATATAGCTTCCAGACAGAGGGAAGTTTGGGGGCCAATTAGCAATGATAATCAGCCCTGTTCACCTGAGTTGTGGGAAGTATCAAAATTCACAACTCCTCCTGTGAAAGATAAACCTGATTTGGAGAAAGCCCTGTGCCCACTGAGAGAGGAGAGGGTGCAGTGTCTTTCCTGTCCCAGCCAGTGTGCTTGCCTCCATGGGACCTTCCATCGCACTTGGGCCCTCCCGCCTATTCTGCCCCTCTCCAGGGACCATGACTGTCCCCCACCCCAGGGCTCCCATTTCCCTCCAGGCTCTCTCCTGAACCTCTCTCAGACCCTGCTGCCTTCAGGGTCTGCTTCCCTTGCTCTCATCTCACACCCTGGAGAATGTGCCCATGGCTTCAATCACCTATGCCTTCAGCTCACTGATCATGTCCCATGTGTGCATCTGTGTGCCAGACCAGCTCTCTCAGCTCTGTTGCATGTTCTCCTGTCACTAGCACCTCCTGTCCACAGAGAAGTGGGAGATGATAGTAAGGTTGCTAAGCAGGACTCCACTTAGGCCTGGACCCTTGGGTTTTCCACACATCTCTTCCCTTTGGTGACCTTACTGTATCTGCTGGTGATAAACTAACCACAAGCAGACCAGCTCTGGCTGAGTCCTTCCAGTGCATCCCTGAGACCCAGCCTGCATTCTGAGGACAGACCACACCCACCTCATCCTGTACTTCTGTCACATGGACCTCCTGCCTGTCCCCTGGTGTACACCATGCTTGCCCCAATGCCCAGTCTTCAATCTCACATTCCTCTGCTGTTTACCACATGCCCAGAGTCTTATCATCAAGTCTTTGCTGCTCACTTTCTCTGCAAGGACCTTCCTGATCATCCAACTTGAACAAGCCCTCATTTCCCAGGTCCTTTCTCACATCTACTAGGGTATTTTCTTCACAGTACTCTTCTACCTGAATTATCTTGTTGAATTATTTGCTTTCTTGTTCCTCTCACTTTCCCTCTAGAACAGACACTCCTTGGTGTCAGGAAGGTGACATGTTGCTTCTTTTCTCATCTTTAGTGATGACAAAGTCTCAGGAAAAGTGTCAAGGATGAGGGAGTGGCAGCAGTCCCCCTGCTCACAACCTCTCCTCCCCATGCACACCCATGCAGCCAGCAGCTTTGCTCCTAATGAGAATCTTCACTGCCCACCAGTGGCGGAATAACATCCTGCCTGGATTAGTTTCTGTTGCTGTGTAACCAGTTACCCCTGCAGAGGCATTTTAAACTTATTTCCCAACCCCCACCCCTGAAGCTTGGATAATTTTGGTCTATAAAATAAACTGGCAAAAAACAGGTTAATAGAGAAAAGATTGTGCACATTTATTATATCCTAAGCACAACAGCCATATACAAGTGGGATGAGACAGGCCAGGATACCTGAGCCAGACCAAGGGACAGGGGCTCAGGCTTTTGTAGGAAGGACAATGGCATAGGATGCAAAAGACTGAGGGGAGGCGCAGAGGAAGCAAGAGTTGTCCTGTTTCCCTGACTGTCTCCCAGTAACAAACACCTATGCTTCTCTGTCTGGGCCAGATCTTTCCCAGGCAGGCAGAAAGGGAGTGGACATCAGAAAGGAATGTTTCTACCTATATTCACCATTTACCAGTTCAGATGGTATCAGTCTCTGTCACAGCTTTTCAGTGCCCTCCCTGAAGCTGCAGAATCTACGGTTTGTCTAGCCATCTTGGAATATGCCCATAATATATGTCACATTTTGGAATCCAAATATTAGATAGTCTGGAATGTTATACCCAAAAAAATTAGAGTAATAAGCATTCACTATCAGTTGCTGAGGTCAGAAATTGAGGTATGGCTTGACTAACTCCCGCAGGTCAGGGGCCTTCCTAGGTCTCTGTCAAGATCTCTTGGCTAGGGTCCCATTCCCATCTGAAGTGGGACCAAGGAGATCTACCTCCACCAAGCAAATCTGGTCATATGCTCTACGTGGGGTGCCTTGGAGCAGGGTTCCCTCAGGGTGAGGGCATGGTCATAATATTTCTTATCAGGTCAAAGACAAAATTGAGTACTGGGCTAGGAGGTGGAATCAGGCTGAGCAAAAGTTAGAGGCTTGGTCTGAGGAGAAGCGGGACAGCCAGAGCCATTTTTCCTCTGCCTGCAAAGACAGATCTTGCCAGCAGACGGCAGAATAGCCACATCAGTGACCAGACCCAAGGTCTTAGCCAGAAGAGCTTGAAAGAAGCTGTGGGTGCAAAATTTGGGCTTTGGGTACAAAGTGGCCCCTCAGCAAAACAGATGTGGCTGTGGGCTAGACTGCTACAGCTTATGTCCCCTGTCACTTTGATATCACCTCGCACAGACCAGACATAACAGTGACAATAATGACCAAGTCAAGCAGGGGAGGCTCCAAAGGAACTCAGGAGACACAGGTGAGCACTATGTCCCTGAGGCCTATTCCTGGGTTCTTGTGATGAGAAACAAGCCCTCCCACCCATTCCAATATGACCAGACCCTTTTCTGGAGCTCTGTGGAGAGCTGAATGTACACAGATGTCTCCCTACCAGAGTTGGCCTCTTCTTGTCCTCTATCAGTCAGCCTGACAACTTTCCCACCATACTTCTGTGGAGGAAATGTCCCCACCTCCTGCCTTTCTACTCGCTCCTAAGGGCCCTGACAAACAACCTGAGGCTTGGCTACTGGTCCCCAGGATACTGCCTGCACAAGATGCCCATCCCTATCCTCTCCCTAGATGTGTGTGGGCTCTGACCTACAGTCATCAGGTCCCAGTACCTGGCTTACACAAAGCCAAGGGCCACAGCTACTTCTCATTCCACCCTCTGAGATTCCTATATAAGGCTGGGCTGCCTAAACAGCAGTTCCAAGCTGTGAATGGGAATTGAGAGTGACAAGGAGCTTCATTGTAACAGTGGCCGAGCTTCCAGAATACTGGGTTATTTTCTGGAACCCCAAATTTTGTAAAGGAACTAGTTCCAGGAATGATCTGTCCATAGAAATTGGATCTTGACATCTGCTCCAGACCAGACCCCTCACCCTTTCTAGGAGAAGCCACATGGACTTTGTGACCTCGAGGTGCAGAGTTGCAGACCTGGCCTGCTCATCTGGGAGCCAGCCTGGTTTGCAAGACCCAAGTCTGAAGGGACAGCAGGCCTAGGGGAACATGGTGAGCATTAGAGCTCATGTCCTTCCAAGTGCCCCAGCCTGCCTCCAGGGGGATAGTGGTACCTCCCCAAACTGTTGCACTTATGCCCATCATCTCCCCTGCCTTCTGAAGAAAATAAATTCAAAATAAACAAGCCAGGTGCTACTCCACATCCACCAGAATGCAACAATCTTTATAAAGAAAAATAGCCAGGCATGGTGGCACCTGTAATCCCAGCACTCGGGAGACTGAGGTAGGAGGATTGTCACAGGTTCAAGACCAGCCTGGACTACAAAGTGAGCTCAAGGCCAGCTTGAACTGCATAGTGAGACCCTGTCTCAAAAAAGACCAAAAAACAAAAGAAAAGAAAGATAAAAATAACAGGTGTTGACAAATACAGAGAAGTTAGAACCTTCCTGCATTGCTGGTGGAAATGTAAAGTGTGACAGTGGGGACTCTTCAAAAAGTTAATCACACCAGACGTGGTGGCACAGACCTGTAATCCTAGCTCAGGAGGCTAAGGTGAGAGGGTCACAAGTTCAAGCCCAGCCTGGGCAACTTAGAACCTGTTTGGAAATAAAAAGAGTTGGGAATATAAGTCAATGGTAGAGCACTTGCCTAACATGTGCAAGGTCCTGGATTCCACCCCAGCACCACAAAAAAAAGCATAGAATTACAGTACCAGGTAACCCAGCAGTGTCACTCTGAGGCATATACCTAGAAGAACTGAAAATTAGTGCTCAGGCAAATAAATGTCTATGGGGTTCACAGCAGTGCTGCTCCAACAATTAGCCTGGAAGCAGCCAAAATACCCAGCAACCGATGGATGATGAGCAAGGTGTGGTCCATGCACATGATGGAGGTGGTCCAGCCATGAAGGGATGAGGCTCTGACACACTTCAACATGGATAAGGCCAGGAAGCATTGTGATCGGTGGAAGAATCCAGACCCAAAAGGGCATATAGTGTATGATTCCATTTAGAAAAAAAATGTCCAGAAAAACAGCACAGAGACAGAAAATAGATTAGTGGTTACCAGGGCTCAAGGGAGGGAGTTTAAGTCTCCCTGGAGACTTAATGGGTATAGGTTTCCACTCAGAATGATGAAAATTGGTTGGACTTAGGAACAGCTGAGGGTTGCATGACATTGTGAGTGAAAGATACCAGTGAATTTTCACTTTAACACAGTCAACTCTGTATGAATTTCATCTCAGTAAAACTTTAAAAAAGAAAACAAGTTAGCTGTATGTGTCCATGCTGAGATACTCAGTCAGCCAGCTCTAGCCCAACTAACAAGCTGTTTCCAGGACACCAGTTCAGCCACCCTCACAGAGAGACATACAGCCCTTCCCACCTTCACCCACAGCCGCCTTCCACTCTGTCTCCACACCTTCCTCTCTACCTCATCTCCCTCACCCAGGCCCACCCTGCATTTCAGCAGCCCCTTTATGACTCTTATATGGCATTGCCCCCAGAGGGGACCCTGATGACCCACTGTGGTGGGGACTTCTGTGCCTGCCCTTCTGTCTCCTTGAAGCATGGACCCTGCCTTTCTTCCTACTTCAGGCATTCCTGCCCTCTGCCTGATGCTAGCGTTTCTTTCTGCCTAAGGCTGAGGTTGTTTTGGGGGCCCTCCTGTACCTTGGCCTCACCTCTAAAGCTAGCCCTGGGCCCTTGAATATGGTAAGTTTCTCCCCAACTATGCCAGAACTTGCCTTTCTCTGACCCTTGCTTCCCTTTCCTGGCTCTCTCTAGCCACCTACTCAGACTCTAGGAACAGCATCTTGGAGGTATTCCACTGCTTGCTACCTTGCTAATCCACTCTTTGCCAGGGTCAAGGGTGACCTGCTGCATGCACTCCATCCCCAGCAATCTAACCTCTTTATAAGTCTAGTGGCCAGAGGGAGCAGGTTCAGTCAATACAGAGGGGCCATTCTTCTGGCATGGTCCATCCAGCATAGCCCACCCACCCTGCTTGGATGGGGTGGCCTTTCTTTAGGTGGAATTTCAGAGGGATCTTCAAGGGAATGCACTGAGATATCTTCACTGTGTGTTGGGTCTTGAACTCTCCTCTGAGCCCAGACTGCCATGTAAGAAGCTGAATTCAGCTGGGTTTTGGCCATCTTGGTGGCCTCTTGGACAGTGCCTCCTTCACCTAAGCTCAGCTGGAGTAACCTCATACTGCAGAAAGTTGCTGTGTGTGGGCAGAGGAGCTTCTAGTATTCCAACCTGCTTCAGTAGCCTGTTTCTCATCCTCAATTCTTTCTTGTTAAGTGAAATGTGGGAAACATTCTCTACATCCACAAATCACAGCTCCTTCCACCTAGCATGGCTCCTGGGTCATGACTGAGGGAGAGATGGGAAGATGCTGGAAATTTAGCAGGATTTCCCCTTCCCATGCAGCCACAGACAGAACCCAGAGCCTCATTTGGCTGCCACATCCTTGTTAAAAGACTCTCAAACATGGGTACTGAGGGTATAGCTCAGTGGAATAAGCACCTGCCTGGCAAGTGCAAAGTCCTGAGTTCAATCCCCGGTACCACCAAAACAACAACAACAAAAAAAGACTCTCAAACCTGAGGACAGATAACAAAGCTTCAGTGCCCAGTGTCCAGCCCAAGTCTAGGGAGCAGGTTTTAGGGAGGCTGAGCCCAAGAAACACACCCAAAATCCCATCTTATTTTTCCTGTCCCCAGTGAAATGAACAGTGGTTCCAAGTTGCTGTTGCTTACAAGTTTTGTTTGTTTACTTGTTCACAGTGCTAAGAAGTCTCCTTTCTATAATTAGAATGCCGGTCCTATGTGACAGCTGGAGCAGCTTTGCAATAAGCAAAAGTGCCTTGGTTCACTGTCTCTGCCTCAGCCCCTCAAGGGTTAAGGTCGACTGCTGACAGTCCATTTTCTTTTTTTTTTTTTTTAAGACAAAAGAATGGAGACATACGAACCAGAATAAGCCACAAACAATACTGAAAATACAAAACCATACAGAATATAGTAGGGAATTAGCACTGGATGTTGTACTACACAATGTTACTTTCACATCAGTTAACACACAAACATTAAAGGAAATACCAAATTATAGAGAGGATAGTAGGGAATTAGCACTGGATGCTGTATAATATAAAGTTATCTTCACTTCTGTTAATACAAGAATAATTGAGGAAATATAAAATTATAGAGAACATAGAAGGGAATTACCTCTGGATGCTGTCCTACATAGTGTTACCTTCACATTTGTTACTCAGTTACACAGATGATGGCCCATTTGATCATTCTATTTTCTCCTCCCTCATCTCCGTTGCCCTACCACTCAGTCATCTTCCCTGTGATAATAACTGTATTCCTGGGTTTATCTATACCCCTGGACTCTCACCTTGGGAAGAGATATAGCTGCCTCAGACTATACTATAACATACATGGGTGTATACAAACTGCCATGGTCAGAGGTGGAAAAGCACATATGCTCGCAGCAGACCGCCCAGCTCCGCCCCGTCGCCATGCTATGGGTGGGGGCGGGTCCGGTCCGTGGGGCGCCCTCAGCAGGGCCCACAGCAGAGCAGCCGCGGGGCACGCGCCCTTGGTGACCCGTTTGGCTCTGTCCCATTGCCTCGATCCCGGAGGCCCTTTCTTCTCCTTCCTCCTCCTGATCTCCAGTATTACCGTTCCCCACCCCTTGCAGCTGGGCATTGGATGAACTTACGAAATCTCCCCGGCCCGTTCTCACTGTGTTATTTCAAGGTATGAACTGAGTTTAAAGATTAGTTCTAGAATAGAGTTGGAGGATTTTCTCAGGTCGGCTGTATAGAGTATGTTGTTTTTCAGACTCCTGGTCTGCTGCTTTTCATCTAATTTGTTGCTATGGGTTCGTGCAAGGTTTGTGTGTGCAAGCTGTAAGGAGACCCTCTTGGTGCTCACATTAATAGTTTGGGGTGAGTCCTGAAGACCGTGGATTCGTCCCATTGTTGCCAGGAACAGGCAGTGCTTGCTCAAGCCCCTGAGACTCAAGGTGCTCCCAGAGAGAGTTCAGGGCGGGAGCTGAGTCCTGGCAACTCAGCTCATGCTTCCTGGCTGATGTTGGAGTGAGAAGGGTATGGAGCCACTCGATCCACCTCCATCTGCATCTCCCTCCCGTTGCGGTGCTTGAGCCCCCGTCCGCTTCTTGGCCGGATCCCTAGGAGCCGCCGCGGCTCGCTGTCAAGGTTCCCCACTGCTCTCTGCGGGTAGCCGCTCACCCAGTGGAGAAGCAGGGGGCCACCGCCTCGAGGCAGGCACAGAGCCAGGCCTGGTGGGCTGTGTACTAGTTGCATCGATTCTCCCCAGGCGCTAATTAGGAAGGTTGCCCCAGGGTGGGGACTCTGCCCCAGTGGCTGTCGTAACTTCTCATCCTCACACTGGGTTCAACAACTGCTCCCTACCGCCATTGCCTCTTTTCCGGCTGCGCCCTCCCCTTCCCAGCCCTGGACCAGCTCTCGGAACTCCGCTATCCCCTGGCTGAGTCAGGAGGCTTCCGTGAGCGTGGGTCTCCGAAGCTGAAGCTGCGAATGCCGGAACGAGGGCATGGGCCAAGGGTGTTTGGAGCGGTGACTTCCTCCTTCTCCTCTCCCTCCGACTGTGCCATGGCGGATCTCCAATCCTTTCCTCCAGAAAAGGTTTTGCTTAGTCTTTCTGAGGGCTTCAATTCCCATTTCAGATCCTTCCTGAGTTCAGGATACCCACCTCTTTCCTTTCTGTCCTTCACATGTTGCTATATTCCTATATTCCTTTGTCTGAGTGGCATTCCTCTGGGAGGTTCTCTCTCTGCTGCCTACCCGGTCGCCATCTTGAAGTCCTCTCGTAAAATTTATTTAGTTATTTGTTT
>PVLD010022220.1:0-10171 GCA_004027595.1 Dinomys branickii | reverse complement strand
CTGCAGTCCATTTTCTGTCTGGAGTTGACTCTTCCACCCTGTGGGACCCACAGACACCCCCTACCTCCAAAGATCCCTTGGCCACAGTCCCTTCTCACTGGCCCTGTGAACCCTGAATCTCCTCATAGCTATGTCACCTCCCTGTACAATCTGCTTGGAAGGAGGAGAGGAGGGAGGATGAGGGGACCGGTGCGAGGGGAGAAGAGGACAGGAGTGAAGGGAGGGGTCAGGTGGAACAGTGGGTGGAAGCAAGGTCTGCTGGGCTTCTCTCCAGGGCTGTGGCCAGCCCTTGGCCTCTCAGAGTCTCTGTTTCCCAGAAGGTAATGCATCAGCTTCCTAGTTTGTGTGCAGAGTACCTGTGGGGTACCCAGCTCACTGAAAACTCTAGCAGGAGCTGTTGTATTTATTGGTGTATCCTCACTGTATTCCTGTGACGCTGGTTGCAAAGACCTTGGGGAGAGCCAGGAGGAGGTGCTGTCCTCAGTGGCCGGGACAGGCCAGAGGATCTGCCTGGGCTTCACTTCTCCTATACTTGCAACTCCAACAGCCACAGGCTGTGGCTGCCCCACAGGGTCTCTGCCAGTCCCTACTTGTACCATCCTCAGTGCTGCCACTGGGAATGGAAGGGTTAAGCCTCAGCTGAGGCCTGCCCCAGGGCAGCTGCAGGCAGCTGTGGGTGGGTGGCCACCCAGACATCCCCGGAGGCGCCTGGCGCCTCAGCTGTACCACCAGCAGCCTCCAGGGATGCTGCCTGGCTGCCTGGGGACAGCTTCACTCCAGCGCCAGTACCCCCTCCCATCACTAACCACTCTCTCTCAAGCTCGTCAACCATAGTGACAGCGGCATAGTGCACCAGCCACCCCTTCCAGGGCAGGGTCACTCCTGCAGGGCTGAATCTATCTATCTGCTACCCAGCCAGGAGATAACCTGCCTGGTCATATGGCCCCTTCTTTAAACTCAGTGAGAGCTGGGGCTGGCTCCCTCCATGGATAGGGGATTGTGTCTCTTTTACACTCCTAGACCTCAGGAACTTCACTTACCTCAACAGAAAGGGTAAGTGGGCTTGCTCCTTGGACATCTGTGCTTTCTGGCTCCAGCCTGCCAAGCCCTAGGCCGCCATGCTGTGGCTGGGCCAGTGGAGGCACCTTCATCCCAGAAGGAGGCTCCAGAAGACCCAGACCCGGGGCCTCAATGGCATATGGTGACTGTTACTTTGAGAAGTATGGGTGTGCTCATGCTTGTGAGAGGACTCTGTTAAAAATACTGACTCAGGGAGAAACTGATAACAAATGTCATTTGTGGAAAAAAAAAACTGGCAACTTTCACAGGGAAGTGTCCCCACATTTTTCTGTCTGGACACCAAGGCCACATATTGCCTGTCCTCTATCCTCCTACCACATAGGGCCCTCTGGACTTCAACCCTGGGCAGGATTTGGGGAACAGCTACCTTTCCCTGGACTATGCCTCATGTTCCCCTCAGGAACCTGGAAAAGAAGACCTGGTGTGTGTCCTCTACCTCACCCACTCCCATTGGCCTTACTAGCTACCCACTCCTCCCAACCTTGGGCCACACTGCTTTTATAAGGAAGCAGGTATCTCCTTCTAGCCTCCCTCTCTAAGGAAGAAGGCAGCAAGGCGATCACCTGCCCGCTCCCTCATCTATCACCCTGAACTGTGCTCATGATAAAATTACTCATCCTTGGCCAGTGATAAATGAAATAAGTCTATAGGCAACCACACAGGGGTTGGGGGCTCCCCATCAGGGCTTCTAGAACTAGATGAGGGAAGCCTAAGTGAACTGTCTTTGTGTTTGTGCACAGCCTGGCCAGGGCCTATCTGCTATGTGCTCTGGTCTGTAAGTACATGTGGTGGGGTTCCATGTATATGTACTCATGACTTTGGGGCCAGGCCTCAGAGGGAGGCAGCTGGGAGGTGGTGTGTAGGTGTGGCAGCTAGGGAGGGGGGGTTGCAAAATGGAGAGGCTGCATCCTAGGAGAAGGAGCTAGACGATCAGAAATGTAAGGTGAGTCACAAAAGCAATAGGTGAGCCTCTGAGAGAAGAGGCAGACAGGCCCCCAAAAGAGGTTAAATTGGTGGTGAGGATCTGTAGGTAAGCTCCACTTGAAGTCTCTGAGCTTCAAGGCACCTGGCACACCCTGGCAGCAGAACTATGCCAGTAGCCCCTGTGGGTCCTACCAAATCCCTAGTTTGTTCTTTCTGTAGAGGAATTTCTGACGAAAATGCCTGAGGGCCAATAGCCCCAAACACAGAGGGATCCCTCTGGGGCTCAGGTCCAGTTAGGAAGTCAGGATTCCTGTGATAGACAGAATGCCAAGTTCCAGAAAGTTCAGAAGCTCAGGGAACAGGACTCATTCTGACTGGGGGAGCCAAAGAACGCTTCCAGAAGGATGAGGGTTTGGACTTGGTGCTGAGGATGAGCAGGAAGAGCCACAGAGCCACTCTGCATGCAAAGGCTGGAGCTTCTGGAGGAAGGGCTGCTCACCTGGTCTTCTTAGGCTGGCACTCACCCTGGCACAGAGGCATCTCAATGACAGTCAAACAGATGAGAGAGAAGTTATGGTCCTGTGTGCAACTTGCAAGCTGTGGGCACTGAGTTAATGGGCTAGGAGAGCTCCTGTGAGGCCAGTAGGAAAGAGTGGAGCTTGGAGAGTAGGGACATGACAGGAAACTGGGGAATACCTCCTTTAACAGACCACACTGTGCAAGGAGGGACACCAGACACAGGGCTGTGGGAACTGTGCTGCTTCCACCTTTGAGGACAGTGCTTCTCAGAGAGGGGTCTCCAGGGTAATGCTGAACTCCAGGCAGCACCATGAGGCCTCCAATTTGGGTTCCTGGAGCTGTCTGCCTGCTACTGAGCTAGATTGAGGGTTAGTCTCTCTCTCTGTCTCTCTCTCTCTCTCTGATATCTCTATCTCTTACCCCACTCAGGTTCTTGTGAGGTGGAGTGGGGCAGAGGTAGCCTCAGACTAAATACTGCTCTGGTCCACCCAGAAGGGCATAAGAGCAAGGCCTGACAGGATCAAAAGGCTCCCAAGTCCAGAGCAAAGTGAAAATTTACAAAAATAGTCAGAAAAAAATCACAGTCACTATTACCCAATCAAAACTCACTAGGCATCCAGGTATGCAAGGAAACAGAAGAATAAACCCAAAGGAGAAGAAAAATCAATTGACGGCAGCAGAAATGACACAATCATAGGGTAAATAGACAAAAACATCGAGGCATCATTACAATAGCACCCAATGGCCAAGAAGCCAAGGGCAGAGGGAATCTGGTACATAGAGATGTTCTAGAGCAACACTGCAGAGAAGGGTGGGAGGCAGCTCAGCTCATGGCTCTGCTCTACCTATGAGGTCTGGATACCTGGCACTAAGTAGATGCTCAATGAATACTAATTTGTCTCCTTTCATTCTCACTCCCATTTTATAGATCAAGATCCAGAGAGGTTATGAATTTCCCCAAGGCCACACAGCCACAAAGTGGTATGCAAAGATCCCTGGGCATGTGGCCGCCAGTAGTCTGGTGCCCACCAGATTTCTCCACTGTCAAAAGTGCTAAGCAGGTCTAAGGCAACTCCCAGCCCTAGAAATGGAAGTCTCAGATAGTAAAGCATGCCGCAGCATTGGCTGGCAGGAGACAGATGCCAGCCTGTTTGCTTCACAGCACTTGGCTCCCAACCTCAGCCTCCCATCCCATTTTGAGGTGAGGACAGGAGACCGCCCAAGGCAGGCTGGGAGCACTGGAGGAAGATACTTCTGTGATGCTGAAATCAACTTTGTCACCGCTGGAGCTAGAGCTCTGGGTTGTGACCTTAGAGTTCAACTTCTAGCTCCGTACATCTCAGCAACTCCACCTGGGGAGTACAGCACAGTACATACACAGAACCTCAGAAGGCTCCTATAGTGCCCCCTGCACTTGTGCCCTTCTCCAGCAGCACCAGCCCTGTGTGGAGCCTATGTGCTCCATGCCTCCCACTAGGGCTGGCAGAGGAAGACAGCAAGGCCACTTCTGCAGGTATACCCTCAGGGATAAACTCTGAGTTCACCAGTGGCACAGGCACTCAGCACTCACTTTCCTCTCCTGGGCAGGGATCAGGTCCAGGTCTCTGGGCCTCTACCACTGAGCACATTAATGCTAAGAACCTTCCCTCATGAAGCAAGTGCTATGGCCAGGCATGTGAGGGTGCATCATGAGCTGTTTTGGCTTCATTTACAGAGGGTCTAAGGCTCAGAGGACAAGCGTGGCTGGGTGACGAAGAGCCTTTCTTAGGTCTCCACTCAGAGCCTGTGAGCAGCAGGCTCAGAGCCAGCAGGACCTCCCCCAGCTCCCACCAGGTCCTGGCAGTATGAGCGATGGTGGCCCGAGTGATAAGAAACTAATAATTTATGTTTCCAGCTCCTGAAGCTGGCGCCGAGGGAGGGCTGAGGCACAGCCTCCTCCTCCCTGGAGTAGCCGCAATCCTTTATTGCACAAATTATTAACGACTAGAGAATGAATGACTGTAATCAGATCAAGGCTGCCAGCACTTTTCATTTCATTTATTTGTATAAATCCTGAAGTCAGGGCCTATCCTGAGCTCAGAAAGCCAGCCTCTATTGGCCAAGTGCCCAGGCCCTCACAGAGCTGACCCTCACCCACCTTCCCGCAGGACCCTGTGGATGAAGAGGACAGAGGGGTTGAGTGGAGAACAGGGGTGAGTTTATATGCACCCATAGCAACTCTATTCCACAAGGGGACCCTGGGTCAGAGTCAGATCTCTGTCTGTGACTGTTCTCAGAACTGGAGCCTGCCCATGGCTGGGGGTCAGGTGTGAGACCAGCAGAAAGTGTCTCTCGTCCCTGAGGTCTGTCACCCTCAGCAGGATGGTCCTAGCTAGCCCTGGCTACACTGAGTCCCTCTATCTCTCCTCACAGTGCACCTCAAAGGCAAGGCCTCACTTGCCTTCCCCTCTGTCTTGCTGCTGTGGGTCTAGGACATAGGCTGAGGTCTTCTGCAGGCTGCTGTGTAGTCCTTTCATGAGCCCACCTTCAATCTCATTGATCTCTCATTATACTATGGCACATAAATTCAGATTTGGAGAGCTTATGTTCCATCATAAATTGGGCTGGCAGACTTCCGATCAACAAGATAAAGCTGTCTCCCGTGAAGTGGGTATTTTATTGGTCTTGGCCTCAGTGCTACAGGCGGGGCTGGGGTGGAGTAGGCTTCTGATATGGTATCCTCCACTGTTCTGGGGGCTGCACGGTCCCCAGATCCCTGAGCCTTCCTGTCATCACAAGCCAGGTCCCAAGACCCTGGGCTGCAATGGCCTGCAGATTTCACCCATACCTCTAGAGTGAGCCTGCTCCTTGGGTGAGCAGCCACAATTAGACAGCAAGATGGACATTCAGGGGGTACAGTTAACAGAACCCTTGTGTGACTGCAAGTATGTGAACATGTGCCTATGAACATACGTGTGCCTTTTTCAGAGTGGACCAGCAGGAAGCAGGCCAGGAGCCTCTATACCTGGGCTCTGTGCAGGGACTCAACCCACCCACTTCTGGGGCTGTACCTTGGTCGGCAGTGCATGACTCAGGATTGCATGGTACAGAGTTCCTGTTTTCATGGAACAGCACTCAGGACTATCCCATTGTGACTCTCAGCAGAGCACAGACGTGAGACAGCTCCAGGGAATTATGAAATACTCACACCCAAACCCCTCACAGTCCTGTCCAAACCCACGTACACAAGGCATCAGTATACTCTAAGAGGCTGTCACTGACAGTCTGCCCACTAGGGAAGGAACACATTGGCAACAGGAATCTAGGACTTGGCCTGGGTTGGTTCAGGCTCAGTCTATACCTCAGGAAGGCAGTCTGGAGCTGACTTGGATGGGAAATAGGATAAACTCATTGTAAACCTAAGATTAGTACTCTGAAAATTCCCAACACAAAAAACTGATACAAAGTTATACCTGTCCCTCTGGTGATCCTGGCATGGGGTCTCTTCCCAGTATAGCCAGTTCAAAGGTATGACCCCATTGGGGTAGAGTGAGGGAAATCCCACAACATCTAGTGACTATACAGCACAACCTGGGGCATTGCTCAGGTACAAGTTTCACTGCATAAAGAAACTCTAAGAGAGGATAGCAGAGCAACTAGGTTTACTAGTCTGTCTCTTCTGCCCATCAGCAGCCCTGGATCTGCTCAGTGGTCATGAGGCTCCCTCAGAAAGTAGCCAGGGCTGTGTGATGGAATAACTTCAGTGCCACTGTGTCAGGTCCCACGTGGAGGTTCCCGAGTGCTCATTGCTGTTCTGTGCCATATGCCTGTGTGTACACTGCCCAGAGGCCACAGAAGGGCAAGGGGCTATGACACATGGGCAGATCCAGGGTGCTCTTAACCTGAGGCCAGTCCTACCTCCTGGCAGATGGCCATCAGCTTCTTCTTGCACATTTACTGCACATTACCCAGGAGGCAGTCAACATTATTACCAGGCAACCTGGGATGAATTTTGAGGCTCTAATCTGTCTACTTCCTGTAGGCCTGAGTTCTGTCTTCTTAGGCCCCAGAGAACAAAATCAATGGGACATGCACAGAAGTCAGGAGATCCTTGGGCCAGCAAGCAGCATTGTGACCCCTGCCTGTCCCGAGCCATGTCCACAGGGTCCTCTGCATCATCTCTGTATTGTGGGCAAGGCTCTTAGCACTATACCCCATGAGGCACCCTCATACTCCAACTTCACCAAGTCTGGGATGTGCCTGCTAAAGACTAAGGATGTTCACCCTGGCCACAGCAGATCCTCCCCAGATCTCTATCTGATGAGGAGGATATCTATGGTCAAACTCTTAGGCTTCTGGGGATAAGAAGGTATGCAGAGAACTGGGCAAGGTGGCACACATCTATAATCCCAGCACTTGGGAGGCTGAGGCAGAAGGATTGCCTGAGTTTGAGACCAGCCTGAGCTACATAGTGAGACCATGTCAAAAACAAACAAGGTATGCAGAGTCCCACTGGAGCTGGTGGTAGCTGAAGGAAACAGGCAAGCAGTGGGGCTACCCATGACTAAGTGACCACATTGGGCTGGAAGTGACTCAGTGAGTCCAGAATCAACCCTGGGCTGCACCCACATGGTTATGAGCTGAGCCCAACCCTGGCCATACTACTGTCCCATCTGCAGTCTTTAAGAGAGGCTCTCAGAAGCATATCTGACCACATGCCCCTTCCAGCTTCTACCTTTTCCCTGAAGCCCCCTACTCCATTTCCCTTAGCCTTCAGGCTTTGTATGTGCAGGGACTCACTGGGATGCCCCCACCTTTTACAGCCCTGGGAATTGCTAGACAAGTACTCTACCACTGACCTACATTCCTAGCACTTTTAAAATTTTATTTTGAAATAAGGCCTTACTAAATTGTCCAGACTGGCCTCATACTTGTCATCCTCCTACCTCAGCATGCTAAATGGCTGGGATTACAGTTGTGCACACCACATCTGGCAGGATGCCCTCTTCTTGGTTCTATCTGGCAGACTGGCAGAGCCCACTCCTTCTCCATGCCCACTGCTACTTCTTGGATACTGACCTCTGTACTAAAGCTCTGAAGACAGCACAGTCTGTTACCTCTATCTGGCCCAAGTGCTCAAGGTCTGCCCAGGCCAGGGAAGGTAAATAGTGCAGAGTGAGCTGTGGCCAGCTAACGCCCCCAGAATGAGTAATATGAACCCCCAAGGCCTTCCCATGGGAGCAGCATGAGCTGAGTGCATAGCATGAAGGAAGTGCAGACATGTGTGAGCATGTAGGTGTCCCTCACACCCAAGGCCAATAGGTGTGAGCACACAGGGTCCCTTGGCCCTCTCTCAGCCCCTGCATACTCCTGGGACATGGACCAGGTGAGACTGGGCTCAAGGCCTGCATGCTGCTCCGTTCTGACAGGTCCCCTGGCCTCAAGGGGCTCCCACCTATGCTAGCCTGAGCCAAGAGAGGTGGCTGCACTGGGCTGCAGCCCCACATAAACCCCGCAGCTGCTCCCATGGACTGTCCCTCCACTACCCAGGCTGCAGCCATTTCTGTCCATGGGGAAAGGGAAGACAGAAGTGTCTGCTCCCTGGGCAGACACTCAAGCTCCCAGGGGCCCAGGAAAACTCATCTCATTTCCTTTGCTTGGGCTCAAGAGGATGGGGGTCCTTTAGCTTCTGTACTTTAGGTCCATTTTATGGAGGATCTGCCTGGGGTATACAGAGCCCTGGCAGTCACCTGCCCTGCATAACCTGGGCACCTTTGCCCTGACTGCTCTGTCAGGCCAAAGGGGAACCATGGATTTTGAACACTCCCTGCCAGATGGGAAACACAACTTTGAGAAAAACAGAGAAGGCTGGTTCATGCAGTATGGCCAGGAGGGCCTGAGGCTTAGGTCACTATTGGAGCCATCTCTGCACCACCTGATTCAGCCTCCAGCATAGCCCACATCCAGATGGGACTGCAGCATCTGGAAAGCTGCTCCAAGGCAGGGGCTGCCCCTCCCCCCACAGCAGCCAGGAATCGTCTGTGCCCCTCCTTGAGGGGAAGAGCTAATTGTGTGGACTCAAGACTGAAGGCTCCTGCCAATGCTGCCAGATCAGTAGCTTCTGTATCTGGACTAGGCCTCTGTGCTGCACTAAGGTGCCACTAGGTGTGTCCAGCTCATGTGCATTACTGCCCCCGTGTTGGGGTCACTGCATGTGTTGGCACACTTGAACATGACACTGTACCATTAGCAATGGCCCAGCAGCATAAGTCCTGGAGATGTGTACTGAAATCCCTATATGTACACATCTGGGAGATTGAGTACAAACCTGGGAGCAGGGTAACGTTGAGCTCAGGCCCTACTTTTTTCCCTCAAGTGGCAGAGGTTAAGGTCAGTGACAGCCTGGCCTCAGAAACATCTTCCTATCTCCTGAAAGACATTACATGGCCCGTAGCCAGCTCACAGCCAGCCAAAGGCTCAGTATGTCCCAGCAGGGCAGCTTCCCTGTGTCTGACCAGGGCCAGAAGCACATTCTTGGAGGTTTTGGCCATTCTGCAAGAATGTCTGAGGGGGTCCCAGTTGGTTTACCACTAAACCCTGACCTTTTAGGTTAACCTTTTAGTGTCCAGCAGTGTGGCTAACTAGACCCTTTTGTCCAACATCCTATTTTGGCACATGAACGTTTTGCACCTGGGTCCATCTGGTGCTGGTGCCTTGTATCTGTGTTTCATGTCCAGGTCTCAGGGTTTGTGGGGTTTGTGTGCTTGTGTAAGTTAGCATATACCCTGTGTGTACTTGGGTTGGTGCCCAATCTGTGTGGGCATTTAAGAGTACAGTGCACCTGTCCTGCATGTGCAGATTCAGGAGCCACTGTGCTGTCACACAGAAGTGCATGTCTGTGACTGCTCTCTGTATGTGTTGAGTATGCAGACATTTACTAGTGGCTGGCACATGGGTACACAAGTGTGCTTCCTCAGGGCTCAGGGTCATCTAGGCCCACAGCTGTGGCCCATATGCTATCCTTAAGCACTCTCTGTCCCTCGTCTGGGTGCGTCTGGGCCTGTTCCCCATATATGCAGCCCCTCTTCACCAGACCTATGAGCTCAGGAAGACAGGTGAGGAGCAAGCCAGGACTCCATTCACCCGCACCTCCTCTGACTCCACACCTGTGTTCTATAGACACTGCTTTCCTCTGCATCTCTCTTCCCATCTCAGGGCTGTCTCTTTTGGGTTTATATCACTTCTGGAGCTCAATAAATGGTTGAGTGATTGATGAAGGGCTGGGTAAGGGGGTCCCTAAGAGGTAGGCACTCCAGGGTAGGTCAAGGCTGGAGCAGTCACATTGGGGGCAAAGGCCCCTGCATCTGCCCTCAAGCTCCCCCAGGAATCTCAGGTCACTGGCTGCACCGCTGCTGCCCTCTGGTTATTTATGACCCTCCTCCCCCTCCCAGTGGCAGTGGCTCTGGCCTCAGCCCAGCAGCAGAGGGCCCTGAGCAGGGGGACCCAGAGCAGCAACAGTGAGGCACCTTTGAGATGGGTCTGCATTAGTGCTGCGGTGCGGTGCCCTGTGGGCAAATGCCAGGTTGGGACAACTCTACCCCAGAGCGCTTGCTCGCTCTCTCTCTCTCTCTCTCTCTCTCTCTCACTCTCTCTCTCTCTCTCTCTCTCT